>VWZF01006462.1:565925-646786 GCA_013396755.1 Sclerurus mexicanus | reverse complement strand
GCTAACCCTAGCCGGTACCGTAACACTAGCCCCAACCTTACCAAACGCCCCTCCCCACTACTCCCCTCCTAACCGTTCCCTGGAACTCCTACCACTGCTAACAATCACCGCCTGTACGCAACACAACCGCGAAGTCCCCCTGGCCCTAGCACCAGCCAGAAGCCGGATGCTAACCCTAGTCANCCCCCATAACCCTTCCCTGGAATTCCTACCGCTGCTAACAGTCACTGCTCCTACGCAACACAACCGCGCAGTCCCCCTGGCCCTAGCACCAGCCAGAAGCCGGACGCTAGCCCTCGCCGGTACCATAACCCTAGCCCCAACACTGCCCACCCCCCCTCCCCACTGCTCCCCCAATAACCCCTCCCCAGAACTCTCAGCGCGGCTAACAACCACTGCCCCTGTGCAACACAACCGCGCAGTCCCCCTGGCCCTAGCACCAGCCAGAAGCCGGACGCTAGCCCTCGCCGGTACCATAACCCTAGCCCCAACACTGCCCACCCCCCCTCCCCACTGCTCCCCCAATAACCCCTCCCCAGAACTCTCAGCGCGGCTAACAACCACTGCCCCTGTGCAACACAACCGCGCAGTCCCCCTGGCCCTAGCACCAGCCAGAAGCCGGACGCTAGCCCTCGCCGGTACCATAACCCTAGCCCCAACACTGCCCACCCCCCCTCCCCACTGCTCCCCCAATAACCCCTCCCCAGAACTCTCAGCGCGGCTAACAACCACTGCCCCTGTGCAACACAACCGCGCAGTCCCCCTGGCCCTAGCACCAGCCAGAAGCCGGACGCTAGCCCTCGCCGGTACCATAACCCTAGCCCCAACACTGCCCACCCCCCCTCCCCACTGCTCCCCCAATAACCCCTCCCCAGAACTCTCAGCGCGGCTAACAACCACTGCCCCTGTGCAACACAACCGCACAGTCCCCCTGGCCCTAGCACCAGCCAGAAGCCGGACGCTAACCCTAGCTGGTACCATAACCCTAGCCCCAACCCTACGCACCGCCCCTCCCCACCACTCCCCCAATTACCTCTCCTGAGAACTTCTAGTGCTGCTAACAATCACTGCCCGTACGCAACACAACTGCACAGTCCCCCTGGCCCTAGCACCAGCTAGAAGCTGGATGCTAACCGTAGCCGGTACCATAATCCTAGCCAGAGTAAATTATAGAAATCACTATTTATAACATGTGAAAAACTGAGCCATCTTGTCGTAGCAGCCGTAAACTAATTCACAACATTTATTTTTCTTCATTGTTTTCTGCAGAGATTGGTTGAACTTTTAAATATACATGGCTTTATTTGGACAGTGGTTAAAAAATATTGTTACTTTTCTGAGTGTTAAAACACTCTGCCCTGATTATATAGTATTTGTACCAGAGATGAAAACAGTAGAAGAGCTTCCATGTCAAATTTTTATTTCTGTAGCTTCTCAAAGAGTATTAAAAAACCCCACCAAAATCTCATTAATCTGAACCTTGGTTGCTTGATTTCCACATGTCTGTGGGGAATATCTCACAGATGAAGCAGGCATTCTCAGGGGGGTTTGTACCTCATTACTTGGGAGAGTTAATTGGTAGTGCAAGCCCCATGAAAGTATCTGCAAGATACCTGAGCTGTCCGCAGTAACCTCATTTTTAGCCTTAAAAAGGAAAAAGGAGAGAGCCCTGTGCACTTACATATTATGAATTTAACTAGTCTGAGCCTATAAACTGCAGAAACAAGTGTTTCCACTTGGTGCAGTACTAAATGCAGGTGGAAATCAGATTTACTGTCTCACCTCCTGCTACAGGACTTTCCCATGCAGCTTTTGGATTGAATCTCCTTGGGGGAGGGTCACCGTGCTCAGCATTGAGGAGCACATGCATGGAGTGTTGCATGTCGATGTGCAGGGAGGCAGTTTACCACCAAAACCAGCTGCAAGCTTCTCTGTGTCATCAGATTCCTGTGAATTCATGTGAAAGGCAGTGGGACTGGAAAGCAGTGGCTTGTCTGTACGGAAAATATACAAAAGATGTAAGTCAGAGGGACTCGGACACACCAGCATCTTCTGTCAGATCACACAAAAGGCCATCTGATGTTTAGAACAATGTACCTGATTTTCTATTTGCATTGGGTTTTCTGAAGTACAGTTTCCTTTTGCTTTGAATCTCCTTTAATACGTGTGTTGGTATTGTTACGGGAGCTAACAGAGGCCTTTTATTTCTGTACATCTGTGGGGAAGGTCCCCTGGTCTGTTCAGCATTCCAGCTGAATGGATATTAAAACTGGTGCTGACAATATCATGTCATCACCAGTTCTTTGGAACAGGGCTTGCGCTCATCACAATGTTGAGTGTTTCTCACAGTACTGTGTTCTAGAAGGCATAAAATTACCAGTGTAGGAAAGGGGCTGGATTCTGTTGAAAATAAAAGCAAGATTGTTTTAAAATAACACAACATTTGAAATGACAGCAGAGGCTTCTCAGCATTCACTGCTGTAGCTGTTGCTGCCTCTTACGGACAAGTGGCTATTACATGCCTGGAAAGTCTGTATCGTTGTTCAAGGTTTTTATGATTTTTCTTACCGCCAGTGATTAGCACATATCCATATCTAAAATTGTTCTGAAAATACTCTTTCTTGTTATAACTGTTCAATCAGGAGGATAAATGCTGATTTAGGTGCTTCAGGAAGGGTTGGGGACACTGGAGCTGCTCCTGTGAGGAGACAGTTTCAAGAAGGGGCAGAGAATGGCACTGAGTCGTGGCTCCAGCAGCTCCTGCTCAGGCTGTGGTTAAGGGACTTTGTTAATTTGTTGTCCAACAGTTTGTACCTGTGCAAAGTTGAAGTAGAATGTCACTAAATCAAAAAAGTTACTTCACAGGGACAGGTTCACTGAGGTGGGATGAAGGGCCAACAGCATTTCTTCTTACCTCCACCTCTACTCTGCATTGCCTGGTACCCTGTCCCACATCCTGGTCACATAAGCAACTGTGTAATTTCTACGTCCACACTACAACTGTTTCTGCTTTTATATCATTTCTTCTACTTCAGAGGTTCTTGGGCCATAAACTGAAGCTGATTTTGCTGGGAGGGTATACTGCTCCCAGAAGGTGATCTCTGGCAGAGGTTTCAGTATTGCAGCAGAAGCTGTGTGAACATTCCCCAAGATATTCTACCTAGAGTGTTAATCCACCTTTGCTGGAGGGTGCAGACCTGGTGGATATTCATGAGAAGGTAGAGAAGGGTTTCAGCTGAATCTGGCAAAGATGTCTATTTGTGGTTTCCAGTAGTTTGTGGACAGGTCTTTCATCCCTGCAACCTATTTCTGTCAAATTAGAGAACTCTTCTACAGCTTTTTCTTGTAGCTTGTCAGATTTGGTTGAAACATTTGGGGCAGTGCTTACTAAGCGTGTCTGAGGAGATGGTGACACTGGCATCGAGTTGAAGGATGCAAATTCCTTCTAGGGATTTGTGTGTTTACAAAGTTTGTGGTGCCAACTCTGTGTAAGCAGATGTAGCCTGTATTGGTTCGCACCTACAAAAAATGTAGCCCATAATTCTGGAGAAGCAGGAAAAACAGATTAGAATGAGGATAACAGGCACTCTCAGTGATTTTTCTCTTTTGTATCATTTAGCCCAGGCTCGCTCTTCTCTGTTGGTCTCTGTAGTTGTCTGTTCTTTGGGACAGTAAGGCAGAATTTAAGAGTTTTAACGTTAAAATATAAGATCAGGACCAACCAGTATATGAAGAGAGATAATGTTGTTACATTCCAGCAATAATAAAGGGGCTGGAAGAGCTAAAGAAATGAAGAAATGCTGTGCCACCCTATCATCTCTCATCTTCCGTCCTCTCAGCTTGCCCTGGCACTCACAGCCATGGTAAAAAGGCTCCTGGGCAGTTATCCATTGGTAAATGTAAGAAAGTGGCTCGGGCAATAAAGAGGAAGGGAATGTTGTGCACTGTGGGCTCAGTTAAGAGGCTTCAATGTTTTGTTTGCCCCAGGACCTAAAACAGGTGGGCTGAGTTCTGTGCTTTGTGGGGACAGAGATGGATCAATGCACGAACGCTGGTAACAAAGGAAGGTCTCTGACCCTTGGCTGTCCCTTCCATCTGGCAGCTGGAGGACAGGGAGGGATTTCTTGCAGCAGAGGAAGGGGCTGATTCGTTCCTCAGGACAGAGGACACGCTGCTGGCAGGGCCCGGAGGGGCAGTGCTGGGGCTCGTTCTCTGCTCCCAGCCAGCGTGAGTCACATTGCCTTCCCCGTTGCCCTTGCTGCCCTGGGTGCAGACCAGGAGCGCGGCACTTGCTCGAGTGTAGCAGCAGCAGCTTGGAAGGACTCGAGGGCAGGGGAGGAAATGCGCACACGGACACGTCACACACGAGGAAATCAGGAGGAGTTGGCACAGCAAGGCAGAGTCAGCAGCAGCAAGTCAGGGAGTGTCGGGAAGAACAGCATCTTTAGGAAGTCTTATGAGGAGGCCTTTATGAGTCGAATACATTTTAGTGAAGAACCCAGTGAAAGGTTTATTAATCTTACAACAAAGAAGCGGAAAAGGAGGAGGTTCCAGACAGTGCAAGCAAGTTTGCATGAAGTAGACTTTTATTGTTTTGAAAATACAGAAGTGCTCAAAGCCGTATTTGGTTTAGCACTTTTCATTAGAGCATTAAAAGACACCCCCCCCCATCAGCTTCTGCTGTGAAGAGTTTACAATAAAGTAGGCAAGGCAGAGGAATAAGGAGGTGTGTGAAACTATAAGTATTTATTGTCATTTTTCAAACACATGGAACAGTATCAATAATTTGCAAGACTGTCTGCAGGAGGGATTTTTTGAGGAGTGAGTGTTGTTTAAAGGGGTTACTTCCAACAGTGGCTTGACTTCAGGAATACTCGTTGTATCTGGTCCTTGTTGACTGTCAATGAGCTCAAGCAGACTGACCTTCAGGGATCTGTTCTCCTCTTGTCCTTTGGATGTTATTGATCCCGCTGCAATGCTGCTTGTACATGTTCTTTCAAGGTATTTTTTGACTGGCTGAAAAATGCATTTCTGGCTTAATACTAGTATTTTGGCACTTAAAGCATTTCATTTGTTAGCCAGCTTTCAAAGAGGGAGGATGAAATGATGTTTCTGGAATGGTGTACTGGGAGTTAGGACATAGAGTTAAGCTATTCTGGTTGTGTGGTCCCAGAAGAAAGGTTAATGTTTGTGTTAGAATGAGAAGAGCTTGGACTGCAGGTGCAGAGGGAGGGAAGGGACTGCCTTACACGTAGGTAACCCACACAACCTGCACTGCATGACAGATTCATGCAGTGCTTTATTTGCTGGCCTAAATCATCTCAGCCGTATGAGGGGTGACAGGAATGGTGTTTTTGGAACTGTGGACTGTTACAAAGATAATTGCTCAGGCTTTATCTTCTGCAAGAAAAGAAAGTATCAGTGTTCTGTGCAGAGCAATTTAGTGGATGGGTTAAATTTGTCACTGCAAGATTTACTCAGAACACATTAAAAAATGTTGGCTATATTACAAAAAAAACATCACCCTTCATGAGACAGTTATTTATGCAGTGGGCAGGGGAAATTGAAAGGCTAAGAAAGTTTTGGTCTGAGCTTGTTGCCATTGTCTTGCAGAAATTTACTTGCCATAGCTAAAGTGTCATTAGCTTTTAGGTGAATATTATAAGGCTTTTGGATTACCTTTCCTAAAATACACAGCAGTTCTACCTTTTGTTTTGCTTTGTTTCCACAAATTAGACACTGCACATTAAGAAATGCACTTACATCCAGAACACACATACGCTGTCTTTTCTTCCCTTTTTTTTCTTTTAGCCAAGCAAACTCCGGACACAGACGTTAAATGCAGGACAACTATTGTAGTTATTATATGCATAAGCAGTAAGTATAATTTTGAATATGACAATATTATCTGTTGTACTCCAGAGCAGAGAAACTACATATTTTCTACAGTGACAGAAGAAATAGTAAAAGTTAAAACATCATTTCTCAGGTTCTATAAACCAAACTGACTGATGTGGTGCCTGCTGAAGTACACATTGCTTCAAAATTGATGCTGCTGTTATTTTTTATATGTCTAAACTTCTAGTGATTTGTCTTCCTGAAAGACAGAAAAAAAGAGGTGGGGGGAAGAGATTCCTAGCGTCTGCCCATAATGAAGGATTCTTTTTATTCTCTATTTCAAATCTTTCTTGATCAAACTGATGCCATTCTCTGAGCTGCTTCTCAAGAAGGAAAAGTAGTTTTTAGCCTGGAAGACGAGAATTAAACAGCTTGCCCTAGAGGGCCTTAAAACTAATAGCAAGGGTGAACACTCTTGTAATTATTCATTCTGGTGTTTCAGGTTTGAAAAATGGAAAGTAAAACAGTCTGAATAGTCTTTCTAAATGGTTGCACAATGAAAGATTTTCTTGTCATGAGAAGGATAGGAGATCTTGATCTTAAAGGAGAGGAAGACCTGAGATAGTTTAGAACTGTCTTGCCATATCCTTAGCTTACTCTTTTCTGGCCCATTTTGTGTTTTATCTGTTGAAGAGGAGACGTAATGTTTCTCATAAGGTGAAATAAATTAACCTTCCTTCTCCCATTTGTATATTAAAGATAAAACCATGGTTACTTTAACTCAGGATACACCCAGATTGCAGCTGAAGGAGGCCTTCCTGCTTTCTCCCTTCCCCCCCTTTTTCCCTTGTTCAATAAAAAAAATCATTATTTGTCTGTTTAGCATCCTGTGATGCCTGAAGGGGTCAGTTAAGTGCTGTTTCTTGCATGAGGGAGAGGATGAGTGGATTGGAGGGGGAAGGGCAGGGGATGCTTTCATTGGGCTGATTTCTCTCACAGTGTCAAGAGGCAGGTCTGTGCTAATCTGGTTTGTTTTTTCTGGAGTGGTTTTGGTACCAGTTAAAGTGAAGAGCTGGGAGCTGCTCTGAAGGGGCAGTAATCTCTGCAGCTGATGGTGATGAACATCGGGGGATAAACCTTCTCCACCAACACAGCTGTTCACCAGGTGGGTGTTTGTGCACACCCTCAGTCCTTCTCTGCAGTGCTGAACTAGCATCTAAAGGGCTGCCTGCAAAACCCTTGGGCATCCATTGGCTGTGGAAAGCTCTACATCTTCATTGGTTATTGCACCACAGAGCACAGGGGAGTTTTGCTGTGATATGTCTCAGAAAATACACTGGGATATACTGTGAGTTAAGGATTGGCAGAGGTCTTCGATTTGCAAGAAAATGTTGAGAAGATATTGCTCTTTATTTTCTTTTTTTCCCATTAGTTGAATGACTTATTTCTTCAGGAATTAACAGCCCCAACTTCCTTCTCTTCCCATCTCTTGATCAAGGATCTGGAGTAAGACAGAGCAGAGAGGAGCTGGTGGCAGAAGTTGTGTTTTATGGTGTTGCCGATCTGGTCACCTTGAGTCTTAATGAAACACTGATTAAGAACCCATGGCATTGTTTTAACAGAAAAGATGAATTCAAATTATGAAAAAGAGTGAGCTCTTATTTCTTCTCTCCAGCCAAAATTTCAGAGGAAACCTGGGTATGAGTGAGTGCTGGGTCTCTCCACAGTGCTGAACTGTTCCACCAGAAGCTCAGTGAAGCTCTGGAGCAGCAGTTGTCTGTTATGAACACTATTATTATGCAAATAATAACATTATTAATTAATATGAACTCCTGTCATTGCAGGAGTTCAGTACGCACAACATAAAACACACTTAAGGCAGGTAAAAAAATGGCAGAATGATTTTCTCAGATCTTTGTCTTCACCATTCTCTTTGTTGTAATTTTTTTGTTCTTGGGTTTCTGTTTCAGAAAATACTGTTAAATGTCAACAGCACAGAGCTTGGAAATTAAAACTTGGATAAATTATTATCTAGTACAGCATAAACTGATGTATTAAAAATTATGGAAGCACATTTATTAAAGCAGAGTCTTTGTGCAGATCATAGCAGCTGAAGTTGGTTATTTAGCCTTTCAGAGAGCTGGTTTATATTTTATGATGGGAGATTAGAAGCATTATTGAAATGTGATAAAAATCAGCTGCACATTCTGAAATTAGTGACACTATTTCATCTGCTTGTTTCGTTTTTCATAGGGTTCAATACCTTCTGCAGTATAGTGCACACGAGAGGACCTTCAAAATTCAAGCATCCTAGATTTGATATTTGTAACATGACCAAGGGAAAAATATTTTAGTAGAATTATATAATGAGCAGAATTCTCCGTGGATGTAAATTATCAGAGCTCCATAGATTTTAGTAGATCATGGTATTTAATGTGCAACTTGGGGATCTGGTTCTGAAGAATTTTCCTTACAATATTTGATGCCATGATTATTTATGTTTATCTTTCTTGCAGCTGTTATAAACTCAATGACTTGCAAATATCCACACTAAAAACAAATCCAGCCAGAAAAATGTTATTTGAGCAGTTTGAGAGGAGGAAGAGCCAATGCAAGCACTGCCTTTGGGCTTCATCTTCGCTCGGGCTGGGAAAATGACAAAAGTCTGAGCTGGCATCATGTGTTGGTTTTAAAACTGAGAAACCTAGTTTGGGAAATTGATGTGTTCTCAGCTTCCTGCTGTGTTCACTCACACCTCTGAGAGGATATTGAGTGTTGATGTGCTTGGATAGATTAGTGTTGGTTTTGGCAGATGATACAGACTGGTAAAAATCTGGTATTGTTTCCTACAGATCAGTAAGAAACAAGAAATTGGGTTAGTGATTTTTTTTTTCTTTTTTATATGATGTGCTTTGGCTTTCCTTGTATAAAAGTGTTATGACAAAGTACTATGACTACCCTCAAATCAACCTAAGTCTTCTCTGTTGTCATTCTCATCTACCTCACCTCTCAAATTCTGAAGTAAGACATAAAGAACAAAATAAGGGAAATATGTAAACTGAGCTGCATTTGTAAATTCTGCAAACAGCGTCTCCCCAGTTTGAGTAGTGGTGCCTCCTGGTAGGTCTGGTGAAGTGCAAGTGGGTGTAACAAGAGGCTTTGTGTTCATCCTAAGTCCTGCTGAAAAGACCATGAGATCGGAATACAGGAAGCTTTAGGGCTTGTCAGAAAGGGAAAGTAAAAATCTTACATTACATGAGGACTATGGAGGCTGAAAAAAACCCCAGTTTAATTTTATCTGGTTGTAGCTTTGCTGCAGCAGTCCTTGCACATGAATGTATCCATCCACAGCTGTTTTTTAATGTAATAAGCACTGCACATACTTTTTCTGTTCCACATTGTGCTTCTTCCTCCTCCTTTCAGCAGCAGTGAAAACTGTTCTTGCAGAGGCTGATCCATATACAAAGCCTGTGTAAGGAAGGCATAGCTTCCAGTCATAAACACATGGTTCTCCAGGAGTGTGTGTGTTTTCTAAAGTACTTAGAGTTCAATAGGAGCAAGTTATTTCTGGAGGTTTTAGAGTTGCTTCATGGTTAATTTCTTCTCTGCAACAGCCAGAATTCATCTGTACTTCTTGCTCCTCGTGGAGTGGAGCGAGAGCTATAGTGAAATAAACTCTGTCAAGAAGGATGGTGTCACTGAGGAAGATCTGCCACGTAAAATAATACTCTGCAGCTTAATTTGCTGTGCTCAGAAAATAAATGAATTTTGGTATGTGCATGCCTCCATCAAAAAACTGAGCCTTTGCTGGTTTCCAGTTTATTGTGGGTTTATATGGCAGCTGAGTCTAATGGTGAGAGGTATTCCTTCTGTAAGTGTTTTCTGCAAATTGCTGAAAGCACATTGTCAGATTTTCTGGAAAGGGAGTAATTTCAAGAGAGAAATTTGTGAATGAACTTCCTGAACATGAAAATGGCCAGCAACTTGGTATTTTGCTCTTTTCTGATTTTTCAGGTGACTTACACACATTTCCACTCAGCCACGTAGACAGGAAGATTAATTTCCTCAGAGGCTTTCTTGTATGTTTGTTCTGTAATTATCATTTTATTTCAAAACAGTCTGAGAAATATGAGTACTATCCCCATTTTACAGGTAATAAGCTATAGGAATGAGGGTTTATACTAATGCTGGGAGCCTAAATTGTGGCACCTGGGACCCAAGTTATCTTTTTTGCGCCCACTGTGTGGTACATACACTCCACAGTCAGGGAGCAGCTTCCAGTGCAGGTACTCAGTATCCAGAAACATTGTACCCCAGGACATCCAGTCAGAAGGAGGAACAGATTTGATTCCAAAGAAATTGTTTCAAATGTGCTCCTGACCTTCAGCAGTAACGCGGGAGCCTTTTGCCCTAAACAAACCAAGTCCTGCATGTATCTGTCCTGAGCAACAGGCAATGTGGAAAAGAGTATTGTGGAATTACATAATCTAGGGCCATATAATACTACATAATGTATGGGATGTTTCTCCAAATACTACTTCTGCTGGCACCTTGCATAGCACCTCCCAAGTTCTCTCCTTTCCCTTCCCAGTGAAAAGTCTTATCCTGTGAAATGTGTTTTAGTTCTTTTCCCTATTTATCTGCTGTTCTCCTCCAGCTAGACAGATGACTGGCATGGATGTGTAAAGTCTGGCAAAGGCATTATCACTGAAAGGAGAGCTGCTCTGACAGGCTTTGCCTTGGGACTGCCAGGCCAGGAGGGTTCCTGTAGCTCAGCTGTGTCTTACTGAGCTGCTGCCGTGGAATTTCAGAGCATGGGATTGTGCAGGAGGCTTTGTTAGGCTTCACATGTAATGTGCTTGCAGTGCAAATCAAATAATCGGGCTGAGGATCATTTCTAAATGCAATCACAGTGACTTTGTGTAGCCTCTTAGTGCTTTTTGTGCTGAACCCTCTTTGATAGACTGGCTTGCTCTGGGAGATCCTGCTTGGACCTGGGACAAGACGTTGAGTCCGGTCCTCCCTGCCTGGTCTGTGTGTTTATATGTTGTACATAGTCTCATACAGAAAATGTGCTGCCATGTCGAGCCTACATTTTTGTATAAAATAAGGCAGTTTGGTTTAACCTTTGGCTATATTTATATCCCTCTACTTTCTTCAGTGCACAAGAGTAATGAGGCATCATATCATTTTAGTATGTAACAATAAGTTCTCTACCCATTCAGAGGTTTTACTGTAGGTTGTGACTTTAGGAAAAAAAAATTACAGCATCTCTGTGGCCATTGTATTGCAGTGATTGAAGAGCTGTATTGAAGTCTTACTCAATGACAGAGAGGAGAGAATTTTTTAAATACAAATATCCTTTGACAATTGTTGGTGGTAGAGGTAAAAATAGAAAGTAATGGTATTTTAATGGAAGTTAATATTTCAAATCTATTGAGTACATTGTGGCACTAGTGACTTTCTGCAGTTGTCCATGGAGCATCCCAAAAGCATATTCAAGGTGCATTAAGCAATTACTATTTAGTGCTTATTTTAAAACACTTACGAAAGGTAGAGCACAATAGTAGAGAAACTTGTTCATGATCTGTGGTTTCATTTGCAGGATATTCAGTGGAGAGTCTGCAGTTTGTCTTTCCCTTTTCTGGAACAAATTGCCTTTACTGGCACACTTGCTAAATATGCAAGTACAGTTGAGCATCTCTAGTCCTTAGGTTTTAATTTGTGGGCATTTTTACTTGTGTGTGTAAGTTGGGAGCTGCAAACTAGAACTCAGACATTGCTGTGCCCAGTTTTGAGGACATGCATCTCTAGTTTTGATGGTATGAACACCTAAACATTTCAAAGGTAAACAGAGAGAAGAGGGATGGTTTCAAGTTGTCGAAGTATGTTAGTGGAAGGGTAGAAATGTTGAAGGCTGTGAATAGCATCACTTTCTTTCCCCTGGGTGAATTCTGTATGTTGTAATAAACGACCAAGTGTATGTTGGGATGAACAATTCAATGAATGGTCACATCTCTGTGCCACTCACGAGGCTGTGGAATCCACAGCCAGGACAGTCAGCAGCGATCTCAGCTGCGGGGCAGGACATGTGCAGTTCACAGCCAATCTTGCACACACACAGTTAAAAATGTTTGCTTTTTGCTTCAGAGGCATCACAGTGAACTGTCCCCCTGGGGTTCCAGCAGACCTCATAAAAAGTTACCGCTCATGAGTGTGCAGGCACAAAAGGGAAAAGGCTCAGTAAATAAAACACCACTTCAGTCTTGCAAGTGATTCTCAAGACAGTGTTTGGTTTATGCAGTTGATGTTTTCAGGTGAATTCTTCTCAAGTGTAACTTCCCTCATAGGTCCTAGCAAAAAACCTGAAGCTCTTCAGCTCAAAAGTTAAAATAGCTTGATGCAGCCAGGAAGCAAAGTTTTGAGATCTAGAATGACAGTCTGGGTGGAGTAAATGACCAGCCTTCCCTGGGTGTGTTGTGTTTCAAAGCGTGTTTGATAATGAATGCTATAGTTAAATTTAGACTTGCACTGTCAGCCTGTTTTATAAACTAATTTCTTTTCAGCAGAATTTTTTCTCATTGTAGAAGATTTTGATTTTAGATTTTGAGAAAGATTACAAAATCTTTCTTTTCCTCTCTTCTGCCCATGCTCTTTGTCCACATGCAGTCCATATAATAATTTCTGAGTGCTTTTAATATTCATCAGGGTTGCAAGCCAAACCACATTACTGATCTTTTTGGTCATTTTGTTCCTCAAAACTTCACCCCTTTTCACTCTTGTGGCCTTCCCCTTGTCCCTGCTTTCATTGCTCTTTCCCCAGGGAGGCCTCTTTCTGTCCTGGATACATTTCTTATAAACTGGGAGCTGTTTATACCCTTCTGGAAAAGAAGAACTGTAGAGAGCTTAGAAATTCCTTAGCTATGTAAAAATGCAAGCCAAGGACTAAAATGCCTCCAATGATGTAACTGATGTCATTTGATTCTCCGAAATTTCCTGACAAGGACAGGGAAAGGGGCACTTGGTATACCACTAATAAAATAAAATGGTTTAGGAAATCCCTGCTTCTCTCCACCTCTTACTTTTAGAGGCACATCCAATATTGTTGAGAAATACTAAAGAGCAAAAAGAAACTTACTCTGTATGATTCAACCTGAAAAATTATATCATATTTAAAATTCCTAATCTCTGAAAGTAGAAATTGCACTTATTTGGTGTTCATGGAACCACCATTAGTAAGAAGGAAATACGAAGCTTTTGTATATCTCAAATGGGCACATAGTTCATGTGTTTAGAGTAACATTTTCAATGTATGTGTGTACATACACTGAAAAAACCCAAAAAAGTAATAAATGTATCCATTAACATTAACAATATTCCATGAATAGAAGTTTGATTAATTTAATACTAATATTTTCTAATTTCCTGCTCTTCAGAGAATCACTTTTAAACAGGATATTGATTCTGTTTACAAAAAAGAGCCAGTTTATTAATACAAAATTGGAGTTGTGCCCAGATGGAAATTTGTGCTCCCTTGCAGCTCTGTCCCTTATATTGGAGCTAAATGCTGAGGTTCACCCACCACCACAAATAGGATCTGACTTTAGAGTGAAGGACATTTGGGACTTCATTTTCTTTTTAGTGTTTCTTTATATCCTCAGTAGATTGTGGAGAGTATCTGCCTGCTGTGTTTTGAGGGTCTGCTCCAGTGCAAGTTCAGTGTCTGGGATCTCAGGAGCAGCTCTAAGGCTCTAACCCTGACCCGGGAAATGAGCCCGGGTTGTATTGCTCTTCTAGTCCGTAGAGAGTTATGCCCCTTCCAAGGGGAGATTTGTAGACACCATTCATGCCATATCTATTATTTATTTATAAATATACTTGTTCAGTGACTAATTTCTTAGTCACTTTATTTTGCATTTGCTTAACTGCGGAGCTGGAAATTTGAGCTTATCTCATGGATGGATGAATGGTTAGTCTGTGGGGTGCTTTTTGTTTTTCAGAGGAACCTTAGTGTCTCAGAAAAAGATATTTAACTGAAGTGTAGAGTGCTGTGCGTGTATACAACACAAATGTGTCTCCATTCCCCTCTGATATCAGAGCTTTTTCAGATGCTTGTGGGTTTACTGCCTCTCTCTTGACTTGAATAGTTGAGCACAGTTTTGGAGTTTGGTGTCATAATTTGGATGGAAGAGGAAACTGCTGGTGGAGTTGAATGCTTCATTGATTCAGTCTGGTTTAGGGGATTTCAGTGAAAAGTGCCTAAATATCTTTGCAGACTGAGACCTAAAGCAGTTCCCATGTCACACCACAGGTTTTGCTGGAGCAGAGGATTGAACCCGGATTTCACACAGCTAAACCCACCCCCTGAACCTGCTTACTTGTTTGCTCTCTGTAATTTGGCTGATTCACTCGAGTTCCTTTGAACTTCATTTGAAGTACCAACTGATTCACTGGAATGATTTGAATGTACTGATTCATTCAGAAATGCACTTATGACCACGAGAAAAGTAAATAGCAAATGGCAACAAACTTACACTGCAAAGAAAGGGGGAGCGAATTTGATCTGCTGTGATGTGTCTGAGTTCAGCTGTATTGCCTGGAGTTTAATTTGGGAAAGATAAGTTTCTGATAAATATGATTAAACAATGCAATGCAGCATCTGATATTTTTCTGGTAAATAACTGATTATGTAGAAAAACCTCTCAGTCTTCCACCCTCACAAATCATTTAAATTCCATCATTCCTTGGGGTTTTAAAATTACTTTCAGTATGTTTAAAAGGGGCTGTTGACTAGAGATGAGTAAGCAACCCTTCTCTTTAGATAAAATAGGCTCTTTGGCTTGCAGCCCCTAATCTGTTTGTCTTGCTATTGGTCACCGTGGAAATATCTTTATATTTTTTGTATCAAATGTTGTTCATAAAAATGAACCTGAAGATCAATCATGTGATACCCACAAATGGCTCGTTTGCTTATTGATGTCATTGTGCACTCTGAGAACACTCAATTCTCAGTATTTCTAAATTTCTGTGGTTATTTTAACAACTGTTGTTTACAGACTTCAAAACACTGTGTAAATTAATCAGTGCATTACTCTGTCCCTCGTGTTCAGGCTGGTTCCTACTTCCCCTCACACCACTAAAAGCTCTCTTACCAAATGCCTTTCACTGTGTGGGCTGACAACTAATCCATTGAGTAATTCCAGGTCTCAATTTGGAGAGAAACGTTTTATTTCCACTAATTACCTTTATTTAAAAAAAATAATGCACTCAGCCATCCTCCCTCTTTTCTTGCAGTAAAACCCCATTTCCAACCTCTTCATTCCCTGTGCTTTACTCTGGTAATTTCTAAGCCACAGCATTCATGAAGATGTTTCACAGTTCTCCTGGAGTTGTAGTGATTTGTATCAGCTGCTAACCTGTGCTTCTTCCTGCTTGTCTTTTGTCTCATTGTCTCTTGATCCCCAGTTTCAAACCCCATTTTTACAGCTCATACAAAGCTACTGCATCTCTTTCTCCTTTGTATTGATCCAAAAGACCTCCTTCTGATGTGATGATTGTAATAAATGAGACTCTGCAAAGGCTAGGCAGGGACTGATGAGCAAAACTGGCATATCTCCCATCTCTGGACTTGATCCTATTTCCATTGAAGTTGGTGAAAAATCTCTTATTGATTTGAGTTCAGCAAGCTCAGTGTTAAATTTCCACATATCTGTATTTATAACTGCATTTCTGATGGTGAATTTTCCTCCTCCTTGGACAGGAACGATGTCTTTGTGTTAGCACAGCATCCTGGCAACTGAGGCAAATGTGGGTTTAGGGTCTCATCTCCACTGTAATAGAATCATAGAATCATTTAGGCTGGAAAAGAACTTTAAGACCATCGAGTCCAACCATAACACCTGATCTAACACTGCCCAGGTCCTCAGTGCCCCGTCTAACGACATGAAAGACTGGGGGAGAAAAAGGAAAAGGGATTTGGGTGTGACTGAACACTTTGCTGCCACAGTGTAACCGCTGAATTTGCCCACCCTGTTCAGGTTTATGAATTCTTAAATGGCAGGAGTTTTCCTTTCTGCTTGGCTATATTAGACACAAACAAGCACCTGGTCTGACCTCTGACTGTGGGTAGAAATATCACAAACCTTTGCAGTATCGTACTGCTCCTACTGTTTTGGTTTTGTTTTAATTACATGACAATGTTATTTACTAATCAGCCTGGGAAGGTTCCTTGAATTTAACTTTCACTGCTACGTTGACAGCATGTAACATCCTGCTTTGTAGCTAAGCAGTGGGCATATAACACCACATGAAATAAAAGACATCATTCCCCTAAAAATATAACATAGAATTCTGCAGAAAATGAACTTCTGGATTCTAGAGGCCTGTGTGGCAACAAATTTAGCAAATCAAAACTTGCTAATATCAAATGATGGCCTGAGTCTGTGCACTAATTCTACACAGCGTTAATTTAGATCTTGTATTGGCTGGCATTGCAATGCCTGAATCTTAAGGTTTGTGTGACCCACAGCGAGTGGATCCGCTTTGCGGATCATCACACGTGGAGACCAAACCTCTGTGCATGCTGTACGGGAGGAGTCCTGAAGAGAGTGTGGTGACTGAGTACAAACAGGCTGGAACAAAAGCGAGGTGCAGAGTGGAGCAGCAGCAGATGCCATCTGATCTTTGTTTCTTGGCTGGTGCTGCTCAGCAGTCTCCCTGATGACTCAGTTCCATGGTGAAATCAGCTTTCTGCATCCAAAGGGAAAAAGTGCCTTTTATGGCAAGGGAAGCTTTTTTCTTGGTAATCGGTTCACAAAGTAGAACATTAACCCACTGCATATCTTACTGCCGTAATACAAATGTCATCTTCCTTAACGTTCAAAGCACAGGTTTTACACCGTGAAAATTGGGAGGTCTTGCAGAATAGAAATGAGAACATTTTAGAGCATTAATTGACTTACAGGATGAGAATCTCACCCCAAGCATGTGGGTTTGGATTTTGTCCTTGGTTTGTTATAATTCTTTTTACATCAGTTGAAGATGACCTATTTTTCTAGTTGTGAGGTTTGAATCTCTAAAAAATGTACCATTCTTTTCAAATGGACAAGACCTTCCTCCTCTTTTTAAAAGATAGTTATTTTCATGTGTATAACCTGTGGCCAGCTGCTTTAATTTAAAAGCTAAACCTGTGATTTAGTGTTTTTGTAGATCATCTGCAAGTAATACATAGGCAAAAATAATCCAAGTCTCTGCAAATCCAGTATCTCAGCCTACCTCTCTTTTTTTGCAAGGTGATATGAAGGTTTGTTTTCAATACAGAATGTTTTTAAACTTATGGACATATTAAGAATGTGGCTGTTTGAAAGCAGCAGAACTGAGCTCAGTGGACATCACGGAGTCAGGCAGTGCTCCCAAAAGCCGGGAATTTGGTATTTCCAAAGGGACTATTGGCACAATTCCAGGTGAACAAAGGCTATGCTGAAACACTGAAAGGTTGCCAGTGAAGGCACAAAAGGCAGATTCTCAAAGCAGCTTTGTAAATTTGGTACCCAATTTCCATTGATGCAAATTTTGAAGAAGTCACATAAGGTGTTCTGTGACATGGAAGGAGCCCCATTGCTGCCACGATGTCAGTCCACAGGTCATCTGGAAACAAGCTGAATCGTGGCCTCAGGAAATGGGAGGGTTTTAATGGTGCAGAGATGTACTGTGTTAGTTTGCAAATCAAAAAATAATTTAAGTTGGAAGGGCCTGCCAAGCTTTAGCTTAACATACAGTAAAATTAAAATTTTCAAAATTATTATGTATGTTGATAAACTATTTGTCATTGTAGTAGTTACGGGAGTGTTACTTTGATTTTATTTAAGATCAAAGAAGACCTTTTCTGGAACTGGGGCCCATGTTCACAGCAGCCTGTTGTTCATTAGTCTAAAAGACACCAATGGCTATTATTGAGGAATGTAAAGATTTATAAAGAACATTAAGATTCTGCAAGCAACTTTGGGACTTACTAGACTTGTCAGCTACTTACTGCATTTATACCACAAATGAAGAACTACTGCCATCAGTAAAAGAAGCCGTTAGAAAATCAAAATTTCTCTGTACTTGGTGTTACTGGTTCTTATCTTCTAGAGATCATAATATGAATTATATCTAAGATATAAACATTTCTCTCCCCAGTACTTCTAATTTCTGCTATGATGGCAGTTTTGTGCATTTCAACTTCACCCTTATGCTTTTTTCTGCTGAGCCTTTATCTCCACTGACACATTTTTCAGTTTTGAATATTTGCGTTTTCTTTTGTTTGAAGCTCATCCTGGCTGTGCCAGGTTCCTTTTGCCTACTGCACTTTTTGCTCACCCACAAAGAATTGCGCCTCTCTCACCGGAGCTCTGCAGCAGAGCATTTTGGTACCTTCTCCACCAAGGTGACTTTTGAATGGAATGCCTCACCCTTAGACGTGTCCTGCTGGGACGGGTTCCTGTTGTGTCCCCCCTGGTGAGTTCAGTGACTGTTGTGCTTCCTCACAGGCTCTTCCTTGTTTTCCTGGTGGTTTCTCATTAGGACTGTGCAGAAGAGCTCCTGGCCCTCACTGCTACTCTGTGTTTATTTGTTCCTGTATGTGTTAAGAATATTTTCTTTTAATTTCAGTAGCTTCTGTTAGAGAAACTTAGAGTTTGCTTTTAAATAAAAGGTCCTCCTCTTTGGCTGAGGACATGTTTCACAGCTTGCCTGTGCCCTGGCCACTGTACAGTGGACATTGGAATACTTTCTGTTTTCAAAGGGATTTGGGCAATGCATGAAAACTGAACACAGTCTACTGCAGAATGTTTTTGGCACTCTTTTTTAGTAATTAGATATCATTATAGGCCTATTTAAATGCAACCTGCCTAAACATTATATTAGTACTTTACTACTTAATTAACAACTATTGCTGAAAACAGTCCCCATACTGAGACTTATTCCACTTAAGCATCCATGCTGATGAAATGTAACTCCTCTTCTGAAGGAATATATGGCATTCTGTGGAATGTTTTTTCTTGGTTGGTTCTTGAACGTGAGCCACTTACTTAGTGCTGAGTGTCTGAAATTATTTAAAACAGTCTCTGCTAATGCTTTCTGCATAAAAATCGAACAGATTGTGTAAATAAAATTCTCAACAATAATTCACATTCTTAGGTGAAGAGCCTTCATACAAGTCACCAAGCTGTAAGGTCTTCAGATTTTTCTGCTGCATAATCAACAATTGTATTAGTCTTGTAGTGCCACTACATGTGTCATTTCATTTGGTCTCTTACCTTCCTGATGTGTTCAGTAGGTTCCAGGCAGTGTAAACTAGAATGACCTGTAGATTTTGCATTTGTCAGGGATGTACACACAGAAAACCACAAAGGTATTTGGGTTTGGGAGTGCAAGAATGGGAAAAGAAATTTCTATTTGTAACTGTAATTTATTAATTTATTTTTTAAAGACAGCTCTTGATGGAGGAGTACTGGGTACATAAAATAGTGCTCTAGAGTGTTCTGGAGCTCTGCAGGGTTTCTGGGAATTAGTGCTGTGATAATGATGGAAGATTACTTAGAGCTTTCTGCATAAAGGAAAAATGTGTCGTGGTTTTTCTTCATAAGCCGCAAATTTAATACTGCACATGACAGTCTTTTACCTTCCTCTGTCTTTAGGAATCTCAGATGGAGGAATTTAGGAGCACACATGGGGAATTTACTTTCAAAACTGAATTTTGGCGGGACTTGGTTCTCTCCTCACACTTGTGTAGGCCGAGTGCAAGCCATGCCAGAATCCTTCCCAGTGAGTGTCCTCAGTTTCCACAAAGTTACTCTTTGGTCAGACTGTATTTCCAGTCCATAAGGTCATGGTGGAGGGAGCATGGTGTTGGAAGAGATAATCTCCTTGCTACTGTGTTCCTCTGCAGGATGTAACTGTCTTTCAAGTGTCCTGGATTTTTGTCAACCATATGAGCTCAAAGTCAGCTCAAATGTATGTCCTTTGGTGCAGCTGTGTCTGTCTGACCTGCAGCCCCTGCCACAGCTGCCAACATCGGGGAGAAGGCTGGGGTAAAAGTCTTTCCAACCACTCCAGCAGGGCTTGTCTCTTAATGCCGTAGGTGATGGTTTTGTCTAAACTTTGGGCTTAGGCTTTGTGAGGGCTTTCAAATGGGAGAAAAGACTTTCCAAGATCGGTGCGAGGAAACTTGCTGTGAGCATTTCCACCCTGGGCACATTAGATGTGTTACAGACTAGTCCTTCTCTCTGCTCTTTCACAGCCAGGTTTAAACAGGGCAGGACAATCTAACACCAAATGGATGGTGCTGGCTGTGAGTTGAGCTCCTGCAGGAGCTGGCTCGGGCCATGGAGATCAGCGGGGCAAGAAGTGTTAAAAAGTCACTCCTTTGTGTAGGTGTTGGTGGGCTCCAGCAGTGAGGGCAAGCAGAGCTGCCTGTCCTCTGTTCCCTAATGGGGGTGAGCTGGAAAGTCACAGCTGGTCTGTAATTACCCTTAACTAACGCTGTGAAGGTAAGAACTGGAGTCTTTTTCCTCCTGCTCTTTTCCCCTCCTCCACAGGTGTCCAATGTGGTTATTTACACCTGTGAAGAGTAAGAAAGTAGGTATAAAATGCTGTCATTCTGGTTTGGCAGTGTTTAACAACCTTGTAAATGAGTGTTCAAATCTTCAAGTGGAAGAGTGGGCCCTCTTTCAAGTATTTCTTTTATTATTATTTTTTTTTTTTAATCCTCAATCTTCTTATGTTTTTTTTTTCCCCACCCTGAATAAAGTATCTAGAGTGATCATGCAAAGTGATGCTTCAGTGGGGAATTTCTTAAGAGGGATTAATTTAAAAATGACTTAGGAAATCTTGTGATTTCATCAAACACTCCACAAGAACACTGTGAAGCAAAGTAGCACACACAGATACTCCTTTGGGAATAGGATAGATGAGCTGAACTGTATTTTCATTAGGAAAATGTACTCCTTTTTATGTGTGTTCAGGTATTTAGTGTTATCGATTCTAATGCTCTCCCGAAACCCTTTGGCACTCAGCCTTCCCAGGATTATCACTGGAATTTTTGTCAGAGCGAGGATCATAGGACTGCACGGATACATGTTCATGAACCTGTTTCTCATCACTAAGAAATAGCTGTTTGCTATTTTCTTTAACATCTGTCCTAATTTAAAATCTGAGAGCTTCTGTAAAGTTGGACAAAAATTACAATAAGTGCCTGCATTAATGGGAAAAAAAAATTCCAGTAATTTTTTGCTTTTTATGGTGTGTTTTCATTCTGCTGGTAAGAAAAGTGTTCTCTGAGAGAGGGTTAAATGCATTCTTGACACTTGATTCCCTCCCCTGCCTGCTGACTCACCATTTGGTTGGCACTCAGCCACCGTACAGTTGTGCACTGTGTTTACCAAGGGCTCCAGTCGCAAATGGAGAGCTGGTGGATTTTCTCAGACTTGAAACACTTGGGAAAAGCTTGAGCCTTTCAAATCAGCTCTATCCTGGCCTACTCATGTAAAGCTCAGTTTAATCTGTCCGTATGTTTTTAGACAAAATGCATTTATTTAAAAACCATCACTTAGAGAGGGACAGTGTCTTTTTTGTCCTAACTAGTTACAGACATGTATGGAAGATGAATCCTACCAGGTCTGACGTGCTTTGGGATATTCCTTTCTAAGTGGCATCCCATTAGCATCCAGAAAAATAAGTTTGTTTCTTCCTGTTATATGTAAATGCATGAAGAATAAAATGTCCTGTTTTTCTGGTGTGGTGAGGGTAGGCACAGCCTGGGGATGGGGATGGGGATGGGGATGGGGATGGGGATGGGGATGGGGATGAGGATGGGGATGGGGTGGGTGTTACCAGCACTGTGTGCAGTGCTTTTCTCAGATCCCCTGGCCACGAGCAGGAGGAACTTCCAGGTTGCTTTGTATTTAATAAATGACATGGCTTCGGACATCATTCCAGGAGTAGCTCTGTGCAGAGAAGTGATGAAAGGTCATTATGGCAGGCAAACCGATATTATTAAGGCTTGCTTTCAGAAATAAAGGGAGGATGGGTCAAGCAGTCGCTCCATACCCCACACTCCAACCAGTGGGATGCTGCTGCCAACCAGCAAAGCCATGCTCCTCTGGCCTTTGCCCTTGGAACAGGAGGGCATCCCTTGGCAGTGCAGCTGGCAGGGTTTGGAGTTGTTGCTCATTATGAGCCTAGTAGGCAAAAACTGGACTTGAAGAGAGTTGTTTGCCAGAGCCTGAGCCCCTGACAAACAACTTGCTGCAGCTGCATACCAAATAAACAAGTGAGAGGCTAAGATAATGCAGATCGTGAATAATTAGCCATGGGGAGAGCTTTTTGTGAATTCCTTTATCTGTTTAATGAACCTCTTGTAGAAAGTGAGTACCCCAGAGCCTGGTGGGAAGCATGTGGGATAACCAGGCGGCTGGAAGGACGGCAGTAGGAAACTGCTGATCTTTTTGGAGTAATTGTAGCACTTATTTACAGACACATCAGAAACATTTCTGGGTGACTGTGAATAACTTACTTCTAGATGATAGTAATTAACTCAGTCCTAACAAGTCAAGATTGCTGCTTACTGTTTAAATAATTTTTCATTCTAGAAACTCTAATGTTAGCTGCAGCTTTTAATCTCACATTTTAGGAGGCAGCAGCCCTTCAACAGCCCCCATTTCAAACACAACTTAGAGTTGCAGAGCATTTTCACTTCTCTCTTTGCAGTTTTTAACATTCTATTTTGTTATATATCTGTAATGAGGAAATTTGTAAAACCAAGGAAAGGTTATAAATTAAAGCAAAATGGTTTGAATTCCAGAGGGTGCTGTTAGTCTGGCTTTCTTAGTAATCAGAGTCTCCATGCTATGACTGGAGATTGGTTTTGAGGTTAAGTCAGGCATCAGAGCCATGAAGAGATGTACTATGTTTGATTAAATCTTACTTCTGAGGAGGATTCATGAAAAATAAGAAACCAAGGAGAGGTGTGAATCTCACCCTGACTTTTTCCTTCCCCAATCCAGATACCTGATTTGCTTTGAACTCCCTCAATCTGTAAAATAGTGTCCTGATTTTCTCACCTGCTTTCATTTGCTGTTCATCTCTTTCAGAACATCTCCTTGTTCTTGCCATGTGCAATATTGCTTCTGTTATTCAATCCCATGTCTTAGTTTATATGGAGCTTTGACCTGTTTGAGTACTTTTTATACCTTAAGTGGGATTAATACTTGCCTGATCTTCTATACATGCAATTCCTAGACTAGTCTTTTGTCTGTTTAAATTTGTAGACCATCTTTATATCTTCTTAATGGGTTCCTCTTCCACGTAATATGTTTGTATATTAATTTACTGCAACAAGGACTGGCATTTAAAAAACCTTGATGGCCCAAAATACTTGGATGGTATTTCTAAAGAATTTTTGCTTTCTTTTAAAAATGAGTTATTTAAAATAAAATTCATATGTTGGCAATCTATGTTAAGACCCAAACTTATCAATAAAACTGTTGGGCAGGGAAGGTGTCACAGCCTGTTCATCATGTGCACTTTGCTTACAGTCTGGTGGAAGCTTTGATAAGTTAATTCCTGACAAGAGTCACCGTAATAAATAATTGGATTTGTTGATAGCGAAGCAAGACTAAATTGCTCAATCCTCTGCTCTAAATAGCTGAGCCCAGTTTTTACTAGCAGTGGCTGTCGGTTTAAAGCCAACCAATGTAACTGCAGGACGTAATTGTTGTCCCTTGAATCAGGTGAGGGTCATTTTTTCAGACCTTGTTGTAGAGGTGGTTTGGCTCCCACTGGCTCCCTCCACTAATGTCCTTCCTGTTATGGCCCTGACAGAAATAATTTCCAGTGACTCTTCTCATCATGGGAGATACATGACTGGAAACAGCACTCGTGGATGCTACAGCCAAATGGTCCCCTGGTCCACAAGAGGCCCGTGGCAGGAATCCTGTCTGTATCCATGCACAGGGACCAACGGGTGATCCACCTTCACCCTGCTTCTGGGCTCAGTCTTGGCCTCCCTGGGAAACACCTCTTCAATATCAAATTCCTTTCTGTGGAGCCCAAATCCTGCACCCAGTAGTTGGTTCTGGGCAGATGTGCTTTAGGTGATGTGCACATATCAAAGAGTAGAAGGGGTAAGGCTGGAGGTGTCCTAGAAGTGCATTTATAAGACAGTTTTTGGCAGTCTTCTTGGATTTGAGAAGAAACGATAAATGAGATGGATCATTATTGACTTCAGAGAGTTCTTACTGCAGTGTATTTTAGGGCCCTGGGTTTTGCCATTTGGAAAAATAATTCTCTTTTAAAAAGCCCGCTGTGTGCCCGCTCTCTTTGAAAAGGCCTGAGCCCATGAATAGCATTATCATATGTAATGGCTACCACTTACCACATTCATTCTGATTATGCAAAGCTGAAAATCACTGCACTGAAATGAAGTTTCAATGTTTTTATTCAAAGCAGCTTCTCACAATGTATAAATACTGCATATTAACACACATGAAAAATACAACTTCTAAGGCACCCAGAAATGTGTCCATACACTAGTTACAGGACCATCAACAAATAAATTGTGTACAATTTGATCTAGACAGTCAATATTTGATATATCAGAAGATACAAGTCCCTCAGTACTGTACCAGTTTCAGAAAATATTTACAACACTGTGATATAGGGGTGCCTGTACCCTTATAATATTATAATATGTACTCATTGTTACAAATATTAGAAACTGTTTTAGTCTGTTTCATGGCATTCTGACAAAATAACTTAAGGGCCTAATTTGCAAAGTTCTACATTTAATCATTTGTGCAAGTTCTGAAAATAAATTTATATTGACATAACTTGTGAATTTTTGGTTCTTTGCTTCATCTCAGAGGTTTGGTAATAAGCCTTACCAATAGACATGCCATCCTAGCTGAACATCACTCCTTTCCCAATAGGTCAGTGGATACATCTTTCCCCCTTGCACCTGACATGGATGAGAACGCAGTGTTTGTAGCAGAAAGAGACTATTTGATCTTCAGTACAAATGTCAAACTAGTTCACTGGCGAAGGAACTAATGCTTTGTTAGAATAATGCAATTCTTTGGTCCTTGGTTTTTATGAAAGGCATAACATTTTTATTCACTAAAAATTGAAATCCTGTCCGTGAGTAAGCAAGCTAGTGAATGACTTTCAGTGTAGTATTTAAAATAGCAGTAAAGAGATTTAATATGGCTTAAAACATACGGTTAATTGGGCAGACACAGATAACACATCGAGGATACCGAGTACCCAAATGTACTATGATAAGATTGTCTATAAGTCTCTTATGTAAACTTCTTTAGCGTCTCCTAAAGAGTGCTGGCTTTAGCCAGATTTGACTTTTATAGACCCAGCCACACAAAGCCTGAGATTAAACTACCATGGTTGGGAGCACAAATGCACAGTTTATATATAACAAAGCCCATGCTGACAAGTCTACCTATGTTGTTCAAGAGAAACAACCCGTATTATCCTTTTCACAAGAAAAACTTAAGGCCCTGTACTCTGATATGCTAACTTTCTTACAGCAATTAGTTGGGGAAGTCCTTAGTGCTACATAAGCAATTATGCAGCTTTAAAGATTTCTTGTACCTAATGGTAAGGCTTATTCACAAATGCAATATATTTATAAATTATATTTAAAACTGTAAAGGCTGGCAAAATAATAAAAAAATACCCAAAAACCAAAATAAAACAAACCCCAACCAAAATTGTCTGTTCATCCCTAACATTAAAAGAGCGTTTCATTCTAATTAAAAACTATTGGCACAAAACCATTATATTATAGATTAAAAGAACAGTTCATAGTAGTGAAAAAGATTGCCTAAAACGCATACCCTAACCTACCACAGAAATATAAAAGTTTATATTCTGAAAATATATACTGTATTAAAGTTTGTAAGCTTATTTATTTAAACAGAAATATACTGAAATAGTAAACTAAGCAACACTTATCTACAGCAAAAATATACATGCAGGACAACACAAAATAAATTGCTTACCTTTAATATCTACAAATGCAAAACTGTAGGTTTTTAAAGATTGTACAAAACAATTTACACAAGAATAAAATAACATACTTAAACAACAAATTGCATTTTTAATCTTAAATACTGTGAATATTAGTAAAGGTACTCAGACTAATATGTACAGTACATCTAGATATCTGAATACCTAGTAAGGACAGAAACACAAGAGAAAATTCTGATTCTGATATTTAAATACTGGAAAAGAAGTTTTCAACATTGTTATTACTCTTTTTTTGAAGGGAAAATAGATTCCGTGAAAACTAGATTGTAACTGTATAGATATGAATAATTAAAAATGTTAACTATGGTTAGCGCTTGCTTTAATGGAAAAATAATTATAGAAAATGTATTTCAACCATTCCTTTGTCATAAAAAATGCTAAGATACAGATATCTGAAAATTCAGATGCAATGGTGCAGTTTAAAAGATCTAACCAACATAAGAATCGTCTCTTTGCAAAGCTCACTCGGAACGCGTTCCTTCACATTGCTGAGCAATCCTGCTATATATACCTACAAAAACGAAACCTATTATTGAAATAAACTTCCTACTATCTTAGTAACACATGACTAGGAGTTATGGCTCTCTGGACGGGAACAAAGGAAAGAAAGGAAACTGAGGAATCGTGGTACTTTCCATTGCTTTCTTTAGCTGAAGTCAGAAGCTGGAGGCCTGATTGTGCAAACACGTGTGTGAGTGAGTGAGTGAGTGAGTGGTTTTCACTCGGGGGATCCCTCTCTTTTCCAGGTGACTCCCAGGGGCACCTGCCACGGCCTGGATCCAAAGCACCCCGTGGCATTGCTGGCAGGTTATGGACAAAAGCACGTGTTGGTATAAAACAAGCGGTGCATCTATCACTTCAAACAAAGTTCTCTTTCAGTCATTTAAAAGTGAGCTACTTGTTTCGATAAGCTGCTTCTTAAAAACATTTTAAACAGGCTAATTAGAAGCCAGATTCTGTCTTTTTAATGAAGAATTTCCATGAGAACTTCTGCCTTTTGGGTAATGATTTCCTTAAAATTCAGTGGTACAATTAGGCCATAGAAACGGCACTTCTAATTATTTGTGGAAAAAGAAATGTTACCTTAATATGTTGAAGGCTTCTATTTACTGTAATCACCTGTTTGTTAACTTTACAAAGGCTTTGTTGAAACTCTTCATGGAAATACTAAGAGGGAGAAAGCTGAGCAGCCTCATTTGCAGAGGTTTAAACCATAAAAAGTCACTGAGCTCAGAGATGGAGAGCAAGCGCACAAATTACAAAGCAAACAAATGTGCAAAGCTTCTGCTTCAAGAGGTTTTAATTTGGGCGTCCTAAAATGGCAGGTGAAGTCTCAGAGCAGGCTCGTGTCCTTTCCCTAGTAATGCCTCCCTAGCAGGAAAGGACTGAGAGAGATCCAGTGTTCAGAAGTCAGTCAGTGTCACTGAACAGTACTAGGATCACATTCCAAAAGAGCAGATTGGATTTTCCTCGTTTACTGTGGACTGCTTTTATGGATAGCCATAAGTTCTTTTAACAGCTGGTGGGCTGGCCAGATGTGGAGAGCTGGGAAAAGCAAAACCAAACCTCTCCCTGCACTTAGTTCAACGCCTAGCACCTTGTATAAACTGCTGGCCCACACCCAAAGGCCTCCAGAGCAGAAATTATCTCACACCTGAGGAATCAGGCAACTAGACTAAGGCTCATAAGGATTTGCTTTTAGACTTCAGACCAAAAGGGATGTTTAAACCTGAAAAACAGTACGATGCCATGTAACGGCACCACTCACCCTGTTACTGACACCGGATAACAGGAGTATAGTAAACTTAAATAAAGCATCTTGTTGGTGAGTCCTTCAGAGCTCCTCAAGAAGGCAGAAAGTGAAGAGAGACTTCACTGTTTCAGAATCCACTTTTTTTTTCTCTTAACCCTGGCAAATGAACCTGTTTCATACATTTTTTTGTACAATTTTACACATAGAGGAGCATGCACGTGGCTGTTTCATTTACTGCCCACAGCATTCTGTGGGTTTTCTATATATTCTTTATTTTTCTACTCAGTTTGCTGCTAAAAATGTGTTTGCATTCTCATGTGATGCTATTAATTCAGTCAAGGGAAGTATGAAAATAAGATCTGTGATCGATAAACAGCTGAAAATGAACACAAAATAAATAAGTTAAATAAATTCAACAACAAAAAAAAATCCTAGTAGTTTTTGTAAACTAACTTTACATATTATACATATAAATTATGAGATTTTTCTATTACACTTGTTAGAACTTTTCAAAAAATAATTAAAATATTTCTAAAACATGGTGTTTGGGTCTACAGAAGATCGTGCTGACCCAGGTTTTAGACTGAGCCCTCTGTGTCAGCCCAGATGTGTTGCAACAGCAAGAATAAGTTAAGAAGGACAGACAAAATAAACCCTTACAGGTGGGTGAGCCTTTATGGGGCCCCAGTGGTGCTTCCGAGCACATGGAATGTATAGTTGTGTCTGGATGAGCAATGTGAAAGATGCAGCCCTCTGCAGAGATTATGTGCACTGAACACCTGCCTACGTCTTGGTTACACAAAATCAAACCAGCCACAGGCAGCTGGAGCTCACAAGGAAACCGACACCACCACAGGCATTGGGATACACTCTCACAAATTCCTCGGGGATGCGTCGCCTCTGCTTCTCAAACACGGGCATGGTGGACTCTGGTCACAACTGGAGCATTTTCTCTAAGTTAGGCCAAGACATCAGACTTCATAGATTTTGTCTTGCAAGTAGCTGAACAGTGAATCCAGTCCTTTGGAAGAACTCCACAGCTGCTTTAACATCTGACACTCCTTCTCATTCACGTCTTCAAGTCCGGATTTCAGGAAGCTCCGCACGAGACATTTGGACTCTTCCAACACCTGAAGCCAAAATACGACTCAGTAATTTTTTTTTTTTGAACCTGAAAAGTTTATTATGGATAATGGCACAACCAGCATTTTTAGGTTTACTGACTCTGCTTTACAATCTGAATAACTCCTTCGGGCACAGAAATTAGATTTGATTTATAGCCACAACTCCACTTGCAGAGTCAGCATCTTTAAGAACCAAGGATGTCTGAGGTTGATGGGTTAGTGCCAAAGTGTTTAAAGGAACGAGGGACTCTGAAGTACCTTAGTTTATTGAAGGCTGCCATGAAGCTCTAGAAGGAGCTGAACTCCCTCATGTTGAAATGAAAATGTGCAAGACACGACACACTGGCTGTTTGCTGGAAGGTGGCCTTTGAGGTTAGTTCAACAAACCCTAAGGTGGATGTCCATCGTGTTTAACAATTTTCCCTCAAGTATTACTTCCTTGTCAAAGCAGTAATTAATAGGAAAGGTTCCTTACTGCAAATACCTCTAAATCTATTTACTTACATTTTATAAAAGTGAAATATTTTATAAAGGATGGGTGTTGAGCAAAACAAGCACCCTCTGACTGCACTCTGGAGTTGGATTACTTGGCAGATCCGGGCAGTCAGAACAAATCACCCGAGTTTTTGCAGTGGAAAGCCCAACCCCAAAGCCTTAGTAATTGTTGCAAATTGTGAAAGGCACAAACAGCAGGTCCATGGCTGCTCCCATAGTTCAGCTCATTTTTCCCAGACCTATTTTTAAGCACATTGAGATTGATTCCTTTAAAGTTTGTTTTGAAATATAAAACACCGCTGTGTATCTCACAAGAAATTCAGCTAGTCAAACAAACCCTCTAATAATTCCTACATTACAGATTTTTGGAGGACAGAAGATCTAATGTAGACTAGTAGAGTGCTTTATGGTAAGGAAGATGCATACTCTTCACTCAGGTTCACCAAAACCTTCATGTTAAGCCTTGTTCCTACCTCTTGTAGCTTACAACACTGCCATACCAAAGCAGTATTTCTCTTTAACTCAAGTCACTGGTATTAACAGCAAATCCAGGGGCCTGTGTATTGTTTTGGTCTGTTTGTGAACAAGTATCCTCAGTGAACTTGGATGAGCTCATCATGTCCATTGTGTTTGTGACTTCAGCCTGATTTGCATTTAGGATCTGAGAGTAAATCTAGTCTTTGACGGATTGAACTCTTATCTTTGTCCACAAGTTAGAACTGAGCTTTCTTTTTCCATTGACTGCCAATGGCAGTGAAGAAAGGGAAAGAACTCACAGTAAGGCCCAGAGGTTTTCCCAACTCATACAATACATATTGTATCAGCATCATCAAATAAACCTGTGCTACATTTCCAGAGTCTCATTCTTAATGTCTTCTGTGAGATCTAATCTACACTTCGTTTAATTAAACATCTCCTGTGTCTCTACCTCCTTTGACAACAGATCTTTTAAATGAAACTGAGGGATGCTAAGACAGTTTCAGGCATAGGAAATATAGCAAGAAACTGTAACAATTTGCACTCTAATTAGTGCAGTTTTATTGCAGGCAGTATCACTTTCTTTACTGCTTGTTTTTTAAACAAGGATATGCCCAGAATAGTAGTATATCTGCCTGAAGGGAAAGAACTTAAGGAAGTAAAAATAGAAAGGATTTTCTTGCAATTTTTGTGTACACAAAAGGAAAGTTATAGCACACTGTGAGCAGACTGTGTTCAAATCCCTCTTGTCTGGATCTCACCTCTCATTCACAGCAGAGCTCAGCTGGCACTATCCTACCCTTCTGGTGAGCTGTGTAGAGTGGGCTGCAGCAGCAGGAACTGTGCAGGTGCAGAAAAGAAGGCAGACTCAGCTGAAACACAGCAGGCCAGGACAGTGTGAAAGGCAAAGCTGTTCTCTTACAGGGCCTACAGAGGTTTCCCTGTACAGTTGTGTAGCTTCAGACTCCTCCACCTCCTGAGGGAAGCCTGTGCTAAAATCCCCTTTCAAAGTCTGGGGTAAGGAGGTTCCACTTGCATCGAATAAACCCCCTGAGCTCACTGATCCCTCTCCAGGTTTTTGATGTTAGCCTTCTTTGAGAGGTATGGTTGTGGAAACTGAGGACCCAGCATATGAGCCTTGGGAGCACACCTCACCTTTGGGAAACGTAATTTAATCACAGAGGAGTTTGATTTCTTACCACTGCACTGCAGGATGCCATTTCTTTCACTCGTAGCATCACTTCTTGGCTAAACGTTGTTGGCCAGAACACTTGTGACACCAGTCCTCTGCTGCAGGCTTCCTGTGCTGTCAGCTTTCTCCCACAGAACAACATTTCATTTGCCTGTGAAACCAAAAGATTACTGGTAATCTTGGGTTATAATTTCCTTAAATTTAAATTTTTTTTTTCATACTTGCCTGCTATGTTCACGATTAAATTTACAAATGTTCTCCCCTATCTTTCCATACTGCAAAATACTTTAAAAGGAGTTTCAGTAGCTATTTAAGGGTTGTGCAGGTGGCCAGAGCACAGCATGGGTTTCGTTTAAGAGAAATGTGCTGGCATGAATGGTGAATCTGTATTGCTGATCTTAAAAGAGTAACTGTCAGTGATATTGTGCTGAGAGTCATGGAACTGAGTATGAAATATTTATTTGTGGGGCCAAGTCTGCCTTCTCATAGTGGTAAAAGCTAAGCAGTCTTACTGGAATCATTATGGGTTATCTTTAGAGAGCAGTATCTGGCTGTTACTGCCCAATCCTGACCCAGTACAGGCAACTACTCTGAAAGACTGTTCTGCTAATGTATTTCTTCATTTTTCTATCATGACACTGACAATCTTTGCTTTTTCAACCTGTGTCCAATCTTTCTTGTGTACAGCAGGTGTAGGATATTGAATTCTGAGGTCATTTGTTGATAAGAAGTTGGTAGGGATTAGATGAACTTTGCACAGGTTTAATTTCCATTCAAGACAATTAAGAGAAAAGTTGTTTTTTGCTTTACTTTTTAAACGGGGAAAGAAGTACAGGAGTTTATGAAAGGTTCTGCAGCAATTTGAGGTGGAAAACCTTACCAGTGCAACACCCAGAATTTGTGGGAATGTGTATGATGAGCAGCCAGCTGGAGTGAGTCGGATTGTTGCATATGGTGTCTGAAACCAAGCCTTCTCACTTGCCCAAACGATATCACAGAGTGGCAAAATAGAAGCTCCTAACCCAAGAGCAGGGCCGTTGATAGCAACCACAATTGGCTTCTTAAATTGAATAAAAGCTTTTACAAAATCCCTAAAATAAAAAATAAAAGAAAGATCTTGAATACAGAAGTAACACTCGGACAAATACCCAAGTTTAAAGTACTTAATCTGAAAACAAATTAGAACCACAGATGAACACACTAAATGCCATGGCCCAGTTTTATGAGGTCAGAATTGCAAGATGCTTTCTACTTTGCACATGGAAAGGTTTGCTGATTTTTAGCTATTTAATCTTTCTGAGTCCCTGGGATTTGCAGTTTTGTGTATGATGTATGGACTGATGAAGTGGACTGCACTGACTGTTGTACTTTTTGCAGAAAAGTTTGGTTGGGTTTAGTTTTCCTTCTGGACCAGTAACTTGTGAGTTTGTACACACAGCGCTTCCCAGTTTGCTCCACAGTGGCTGGTGGACTAGTTTGATAATGATGAAATATTACAGTGTGAAAGACAGGAAACTCATAGGTGGATGGCTGGATACTTTTTTTTTTTTTTTGAGAAGTTCTCTCAAGATCCTGTGTCAAAGGTTTCTGCCAGTGCCATCAATGGGTTGGGAGATAGTGAATGTTTCTGGCACACCAGAGGAAAAAAAAAAGATGTGCAAAGGGGAATCAGAGAGAGACAAGGGGAAGAATTAGGTGAGTGATCTGTTGTGTCTTCATTGCAAATGTCTTCAGCAAAGCCATAACGAAGTAGATGCCCTTGCCTCTATGTGAAGCGATGAGAAACAACGGGGAAGTAAATGTCATCAGATTCATCTGGATGAACGAACTTGAATATGTTAAATTCTGTGCAATGAGGAGATCTTTACCTACCAGCAACTGTGGAAGGGCATCTGTTGGATGGAACAGCCTTTACACCAATTAGGAAAAAGCAGGAGTGTAATTGTGGGCAAATTATGGGCTCCAGCAGCTCAGTTCACAGCAGGTACATGGAGGCAAATGAGATGCTCTGTTTCTTTAGAAAAAAGCCCGTGTAAATCAAATTCTGACCAAAAGAGGAGATTCTGTTCCTGCACTGGGCATTTATTAGATCCAGACTGCACCTTTGCTGAGGGATTTTAGGAAAGGACATTTTGTCAAATGTGCCCTTAGATGAGCTGCAGGTCTTTCACAGAGGTAAAAAGGACCCAAAATTGTGTACCTGAGAACAGGTGGGCTTTGCAGGTTAGAGAGCCCATTTGGGGCTGAAGTGCAAGGGCACTGGCTGTTTGTTAGATGAGAACAAAGAGTCTGAGATGATCCAGAGTTATATTTTTAATGAATATGTTCTGTTTTTCTGGCTATCTAGTAAGGACTTAATTTTTGACCATGAAAAAATAGAGAATTGATTGATGCAGCTCTGTTAAGAGAGAGAGTAATAAACCAGGAGATCAGTGTCAAGACAAAGATAGTGAAATAAGGAGCATTGTTTCTGTCTGTTCAAGACCTTTTCTTTCTAGAGGATGGCAGGGATAAGGAGAGCTGTGGTTCATTTTGTTGCAGAAACAATGCTGTTCCCTTATCTCGTTATTTCTTCAGTTGCTTCTGGTGGAGTAATGACTGTGGATCACTGCACCTCATTAATTCCAGAATTCTGAGAACCTCAGTAGTTAAGCAAGTAAGCCTTCCAAGCAGGAGTACAGATGGGAAGAGGGATGTGAGGAATTACAGGTGAAAAGAAAGCAAACTAAGGATAAATGGTGACAGTAGTTCTGAGGACTGTGTGGAGGCAGATAAAAACAGTGTTATGGAGAAAAGCAGGAATCATGGGGATAAAATGGGACTGGAAGTGAATATGGAAAAGGAATTAGGGATGTGGAGAGGAAACAGATAATGGGGAAGAAGAACAAAGCAGAACATATTAATGGAGGGGAAGGGTTGAAGGCAAACTTCATATGAGTGAGCAAGGAAGGGAGGACCTGGAGATGGGGAGAGAGTGGAACAGAACACTGAGAAGGCGCAATGAGCCTCTGTCATGAGGGCAGGATGGGCAGCACAGAGGACGGTGCAGGGCATGGGTATGGAACATGGGATAGAGTGAAGGGCTACAGTATGGGGAGATTATGAGGGGAGCAAATGCCTGCATTTGTTCTACAGAAGCTGCAGTGACCAGAACTGCGCTGGTCTGTTTGGTATGTTACTTGCTACCCTGAACCTGGCATGTCTCCACATCTCCAATCCATAAATTCACTCATGATGTTTCTGGGCTACAAGATCCTTGTTTCAATCCAAAGTGGTCTTTGAAGAGGATTTAAAATTGTAACTGTTGTTGCAGAGTAGAGTCAGAGGCTGAAAGGTAGAAAAAAGCGTCACACGCGGAAGGCTTTCGGTTTTGCCAGAGGATATCCAGGGAGTTGACCATGGATGCTCAGACCTGTGCACTTTGCAGGGTTCTTCTGTGGGTCAGAGCTTCTCAGTATGTCCAGGGCTATCAAGAAGCTGAGCCAGTGAAGTTGTCCTTCATGCTTTCCTCTGAGCACACCCAGAACGTTGTGTCCCGGGTAGCGATGCCCAGTGATGGAGTGACCCTCATTCTGGGAATGCCTTCCAGGGAGTCTGTGGATTCCAGGGAGCTCTGCAGGCCGTGGATGCCCAGCTGCAGAGCAGACTGTCCGTGGACCTTCTCCCTGCTCCAGGAGCCCCATGTGCATGGCGGCAGCTCAGAGGATCTGTGATCTGTGCCTGGGAGGAGCTGCAGTGCTGCGTGGCCATGGGCTGCAAGCCCTGATGGAACGGGATGAGGACACGGGAGGGATGAATGAACCACCCGTGTGAGGGGACACTGGGTGGGGATTTAAACTGAGTGTGACCGGTGTGCGAGATCCACAGTTCAGCAAGTGGAAAAAACGTGGCCATCACTCAGTGTCATTTTGACACAGCTCTAACACGATGCAAAGCAGTGGAGGCAGAGATCTGTTGATGTGTTTTAGGACATCCAAGCACTGAAAAAGCAATGGACATTTTTGTCTTCTCTTATTACAGTGTGTTTTCCATGAGTTGAGTCCTTTGTTCACAGAAAGCACCGAGTGCTCAATGGAAAACGTAGTGCATTGTTTCCAGAAGTACAATAAAAATCTCTTTTCAGTGGGCCCAAAGCCGACATTCTTGACAAGGAGCAGTGCGTTGTACCAGGATCGCAAGAGTGTTCTCTGAGTCCAGGGATGGAAAAACTGAGTGTCACAGTCTGCCTTAAACTCCTTTAAATAATGAATTGCTAAGTACACCTGTATATTAGATGTGTGCACATAAATGCAAATATACATATAACAATACCTAACTACACAATATTTACAGGAATAATATTAAATTTCCATCTTGTGGTGGACTGTGAGTGTGCCTGTGTTTTCAAGCAAGAATAGTGATTTTTGTCCCTCACTTTTTTTTGGTTCCACATTGTTAAAAACCCCTTATATTAAAATATAACATTAAGATGTGTTCTTCAAAGGGTTCCTCTTTTTTAACGTATCACTACAGGATATTTGAGCATGTCTAGGGTCTTTAAAACACATCACAATTGATTACATTCAAGAAGTACATTTTAAGTTCTTTTAAAATAATTATTGCTTTGGGAATTTCAAAATACTTAAAGCAAGAATCTAAACTGATCTGCAGTAGATGTAACCAAGATAATTGGTCACTAATTTGTCATGTAATAACTAAACCTGATCTTATGTTGTACCAATGTATCCAAAATAGAGATCTGTTGTGAAACAAATTCTTTAATATTCCTTCACAGTATTGCTGCATAAAGTTTTAAAGTTCTCAGAAGAACAAAATTTATTTGTAGGAAATGGGGGGGAAAATAGGGACCAAACCCCCTCCTGGTGCATGAAATACTATTGGCCCTAGTGGAATAATGTTGGTTTGTACTGGAAGATCTACCTTGTGGATAATGGAATGTTTGGTGATGTGTTGTGCAGATTGATTTGCGGACTGCATGTCATAAACCCTGGGTTTCTATTAAGGTAATGTGATATATGTGAGGAAAGTCACATTTTAGTTACCAAAATAAAACTACATTTACATATATATTAAGTAATTTAAATTTTAAGAAAAAGAGTGGAGACCCTTCTAATAAGGTTCTGAAATACAGTGGCAGACTCCTATTTCAACAGAATATGAGTAAACCATGGATTCCCATTTGGACTGAAACTCATTAAAATGATGAACAGTAAAACAAGTAAAGTATCTGCCTTTCAGGAACCACTTTAGAACATGAATCAATAACAAATTTGGAAAAACAACAACAAAGTTGTATTTGAATTTGGAGGAATGATTTGAAATATTAAATACAGAGAATTTGAATAAAACAAATCCCTGTGGATATTAGCACTGGAAGAAATGTGCTTTCTGTTCTAATAAGGAAAGGTCCAAGTTTCTTCTTACTAAACAAATTTGTCGGACTGTAATTAGAATGCAATCAACACTTAAATATACAACATTTTTGGACCTGATAAATATCTTTATAATCACACACTGCATTTCATAATTTAGAGATCATAGGTAAGCTTGGGTCACCTTATAGCTTCTGCAATCCTAGTGCTTTCCTTTCTTCTGTCATTGGATAACCTGCCAATTAAATATGAGTAATCTAGGCCACTACAGAATACACTTCCCACTGCGCTGAGAAGTAAGAGTTTACTGTCATCAGCTGATGCATTGCACAATGCTCTCCGCACTTCCTTCATGATCTGTGGATAAAGAAAAGTAAACAATTCGACATGCATGCCGTGGCAATATCATTCCCCTACTTGTACAAACCTTATTGATTGTGAGAGACTTACATTTTGGGCACCACTAATACTCACATCAATGATATATCATTTTAATATACTTAGAATGATAGCACTGAAAGTTTGCAGAGTATTTTCTCTTTGGCAGTGCTTTGTTGATGCTTGCTAATTCAAAGAGTTTTTGGGACTTTGCTGTCCTTTGCTTGTTGCATGGGGAATTCTAGCCAGCTTATGCTATTTGCCATTTAATAATTTCAAATATCACTTTTTTATTTCCATTGTGTACATTCAGTGTACATCACTGTCCTCAGGAACATGATTATCACAGCAATAACCTATTATTAACCTCAACATGTTGTAAGCAAAAGCTACAAGCCCCAGTTTTCAGTTCCACAACTACTTTGGTTTATATGACTCCAATCAGAGCAAAGCAGGACAAGGGGACATCATACACATCAACATGACAATTATATTATTCTTTTTTTCCTGTGGGCAGTGACACTGTTACAGTCTACAAAAGTTAGAGCAAAAAAGTCACTTGAAAGAGAGACATTTTGACTCTGTTTTATAACCGAATCAAGTTATAAATTGCACCATAAATCAAACCTAATCAACATCTATATAGAACTGAGCTGCTGGTATTGCAGGAAAATGGCCTTTCACCTGAGCAGAGAATTGTTTTGTAATGCTTTTTAAAAGGAAATATTATTCCATAAATTTCTGGTGGGGAACTTCTTGTTTGGTCCCAGCTGAGTGTGGTTTGTGAACTGTAACTCACTTCAGCCCCCTCTTGTCTTTAATGACTTCTCCTCCCTGCCAGGGCCATGGGCTCATCGGGTGACACCTCCTCTGTTAATCACACTCATGTGACAGAGTAGTTCCTACAGACAGGGCCTTGTTGAGTCAAATTTTTCTCTTCTGCACTGAAAGATTTGCTGCTGGTGTAAATTTAGGTAAGAGAAAGGTAAATGTGATTGGGGGTTTAAATATAGTTTCCACGTGAGAAAAAACCAGATTTCTAGCCTGTGAGTATTTCTGTTCACTACTTTCTGTTTCCCAAAATTCTTCAGCTCTCCGAAGTGCCTGTTTTAAGAAATGTCCCTAAATACCTGTTTTCTGTTGATGCCATTCTAGGGTAGCCTTTTATTAGAAATCCTGTGGACTGTGCTGCGTTCCCTTTGGGTCTGTGTCCAAATGAGCGTTGCTGGCTGCTGGGCTGAGCCATGAGCGAGCAGGTGGGGAACTCTGAGATGCCTCACTTGTACAAGGGCACTTCAGAGTGCCTGTAATAGCGAGTGTGTGACAGTGGGTGGAAGTGAAGTAATTAAAAGCAACAGAATTCGGAAGCGTATTTGAAATTCTTATGCAGGTGTAAAAATGTCCCCGGCGATTTTAGGAGTGCTGTTTATTTTGAGAGTCTCAGAGGCTGTCCCAGGCCTCACTTGGGAGAAACACAGCAATTCTGCACATATAATGAAAAAAAAACCCTAAAGATTCTGTTCAAAGGTAGAAGAGGTGGTAAGTGTTAAAATAAAAAAGATGGATTTTGATTTTCCTAATTCCATATGAATGCAAAGTTGTCCTCAATTTATTTTAAGAGTTCTCAAAATCTGTTCTTTCCTAGGGCGGATGTATAAGTGATATCAGGGAATAAACTGCAGTATTGTAAAGTAAATATCATTTTCGTCCAGAACTGCTCTCTGTTTTTACGCACAAATTTCTGATTAATGCAGAGGTGAACTCAGTTCTCAAATACAATGTGTCTTCAGCTACATTCTTCTGTCAGAGTCCGTACTTTTTGTCTCTCTTCCATGGTCCTTAAACCTTTCTCCATTTTGGTATAACTGTGGCATTTCTCCAATTAAATTTTATTTTCTCTAGTGGACCAGATCTAATGCTACTATTTCCAGAGCTCCTTAGCAGTATTCTCCAGTTCCATGCTTTTATTAATTAGCTTTTTTATGGTCTTTTAGGTAATTTTCAGTTCTGGGGACAGTGTTTCTATTTGAATGCATTTGATGAAAATTTCTGAAGAAGTATTTACAGAACAGTATGGGCCAGTTATTTAGGTTATGATAATTAAATGGATTATAAACTTCGACCAGGCCTAGTGCTTCACCTACTGTTTTATTGAAACTCAAATACATAATAAAATTATCACCTTCTCAGAAGTTGCTTATATTTTTAATCCTGTCAACAAAATAAGCTGGTTTGTTCTTGAACAGGATATCTTATATTGCAAAATAAACATAAAATGGTTAAAAACTTCATTAAACTTCTAAGAGCTTATTTTAATGCCTTTCACTGGTCATAGGGAATTTCAAAAGGCATTTGGTGCTCTTTGCTTTCCATATTGCTTACATTGGGAAAATCAAAGAGCTGGGAATTTATCACCATAATTACACAAAGTATCTTGAACAGAAATCTCTTGTTCAGATATATAAACAGAAGTTATTAGTTTGAAAAGTTAATTTTCCGAATCTCTCAGGACTCACTGTGATATTCTTAACGGTAAATATTCTGTAAATACTACAGTAAACCCAAATTTTGAAGCCAGTTTAGAACCTCTTACACTTGTGCCTTTTTACATAAATACACTGTGTGTTTCTGACTCTGTGCAAACAGATTCTGAGTCCTTTCTGTTTGGTACCTCAAGGACTTGGGAACCTCCAAACCTGCAGGCATAAACCCACAATTTATATGAGAGCAAAACCACAGAGAACAATAAACTTGTACCTGGCTCTTTTTAAAAATTATTTTCAAGTTAGGAAAAGTTGTAGGTAAGGAAAAGTGAAGGCAAAGCAGTGCTCCAAAATACACCTTCAGACAACTTTAAACTCTTTAATCCCCGTGGCTAGAAATCTGAAACCTGCTTCTTCTGTGTGAGAAGGTACTTGAGGGAGTTCTGTGAGTCCTCAGTGGAAACGCTGGCTGTTTAGGGGATGGGGAATGTTAACTCCTAGCTCTGCTAATAGTGTTAAGTAAAACCAGCAGATGGGTCCATTTAGTCTGAAACAGGATTTGGATCCTTGAGATGTGTTGAGTTAAAACAGCAGCAGCAGCACTGGAGAAAGAACTTCAGAAGCAGCAAAGGACCCAGGAGAGAAAATGCCCTAATGGAATTTAAAATGATGAATTATTTCACATATGTATTTTAAGAATGGGTTTTCCAAATGAATTTCAAAAGTAGCAAGTCTAAGCTACTGAAATAAAAACAAGCTGTGCTGTTTCATGACACTGCCTTGGAAGTTTTATAAGGTCTTGTAAAAAATAAGAAAGAATTTCTGTAGTGCCCTGACCATTTTTTGTAGAAAAAACCTCAATTACTATTGTGGCACCGAGCCAACTTCAATCAGTGTAAAAGCTGCTGGAAGGAGCATTGGCACATTTCATGCTAAAATCACCTGCACAAATGGGGTTACCAAAAACACAGGATGAAGATATTCAGGGAGACTTCTCTAGGCTTTCATTTTTCTTTTTTTTTTTGTGTATAAATAAGTTCTTTGTCATTTTAATTAAATTGGCATAAATAGCAGAGGCCAATGGTTGAACACAACTATTACATTTCACCTGAAGGTTACAATAAAGCACAAGGGAAGGCAGGGCTCTTGAGGGATGAGAGGGATTCTGTGTAAGCCTAATTTTGAAATGATTGTTTGCAGTGCACACCTTTTCTCTTTTTCCTTAGCAGAGGTGGCCAAGAATAACCACAGCACTATTTAACCACGTCAAGTAGAGCTGCTCTGAGTAAATCATTCATTTACTATTTGGCAAACATAATTTACTGAATGTCTAATAAAGCTTGAAGTTTGCATTTCTTCACACAAAATGAGACGCGCTTTCTTCATTTTGTAGAAATTGTGTGTTTGTGCTTTTTATTCACTGGAGATAAAAGGCATCAAAACTGAAAATGTTCCAAACCTCCCTAAAACACTGTCCCATCTATGGGTATGGGTGACAGACTGCAGGGACAAGGCATCAACATATCCCTGCTCTCGGTTCTTTGGATTTTTGCTGTAATTGCCAGCAAGGCTGGGGGGTTGCCAGTGCCGGAGCTGCTGGATTTTGTGGTGTGAATGATCATGGGCAGCAGCCTGGGCTGAGGCCAAAGAAACTGTTTCATGTTTGAGCCTTCGGAGGGCAAGAGCCTGGGATTGCTCTGGGCCTGGATGAGGTTTAACCAGACAATCTCCATGTGGAGAACCCATTGATTAATTCCTGACTGTCCAGCTCCTGGGCAGTAATGCAGTTTTCTAAAATGCATTTCTTGGTTTTCAAGTGAGCTTCAATAAAGGCTCTAGAAATTGTCTAGGCCGGTGATGCAGGGACAGGACTATTACATGCTTATCATTTATTTTTCCACGCAGGTGGGTTCTGAGGGCATTGAAAACATTCAAAGGATGAAATGGATTAGTTTGACAAACCTGAAGAGTCTGAATTAATCCCCTGGTTCGAGCATTGGAGCACTGCTGATGTGGAACAACACAGCCAGCAATGTAAAGGTAGGTCTGCTCAGCCTGAACACAGTAAGTCCTTCATTTCATACTTTTTCAGGCCCTTCAGTGTCAATTAGTGGTAATTAAGACAGGGAGGGAATGATGGAGTTGATGCAATCTAATGCATTTTAAGGAACTAGTGTTAAAAGCAAGTAATGGTGTTCTGTGTTCATGACCAAGATAGTCCTTCTAAATATTAGGTAGTTTAAAAAGTAGGAGTGGTAAGTGTTACGTACCATCAGCTTTAACTGTTCAGTATCGTTCATTGTATTACTGGCCATTGGTACATGTGTATTTGGGAAGGTGAGTCAAATTTAGGACCCATCAGTTTCTTATGGAATAAAACGACTCCTCAAAGCTACAAACTACTCTTCCCTCAGGTGGTGCTCAAACTGGTATTCCATATACTCATTGCTGCTCATGTGGAACAGGACTCAGGCATGTTCTCTCCTCTCCAGGACATTCACCCTGACACAGGCATTTATGAACACCCCTTTTCTTCTGCCAAGGGGATGGCACACCAGGGCACCATGGCTCACTACTCTGGGATCACAGGGAATGGAAGGGAAAGCTGCTCAGCCCTTTCAGTGATCAGTGTATGTGCTGGGGTAGTGCAAACTACAAGGCTCGGTCTGGCCTTAAGTGTATGATGTTTGGAACAAGGGAATTTTTTATATCTTTTATATGTTGTATGAACTGATGCAATTCAGCTGAGGACAGAGCCCCCAGATGGTTAAGATTTCATCAATAAGGACTCAGGAAGAAAGTAATTAGGGATCAACGTAGAATTTAGAACAACTGTCTCAGGATATAGCCTGAAATTCTCTGTATGCAACACCTGGAGCACTATTTAAATTAGTAAAATGGAAGAGACCAGATTTCTCCTCAGGACAGTAAATATCAGTAACTTCAACATGTGAAAAGCTGCTTCACACAACTCCATGCTGGAAATACTGACTCAGCCACTCCCTTCTTTACTTCTAATTTTCTTTTTCAGACATGTGAATTAAAATTTAATTGACACCTCATTCTTTTTAACAGGAATCCAAAGTGTGACAAACTTAGGTATATCTGAACTCTGTTTTCATTTTTTCTAGGATCATCAATTAGGAAAAAAGCACATCAAATCGAGTTTGAGTGCAGTTTCCAAGATACCCACGCTTGGGCTGGCTTTGGCTTTCAGGGCTGCACACTTACCTCTGGGGTCAGTGCATTGTTCTCGGAAGTCTGACTTGACAGCAAAATATGTGTGAAACCATCTTCTTTCCGGACCACAATGTCCCTGAACCGGCAGTTACTTTCATTTTGTCTCACGCTGTATCTCAGTCTCTTATCGAAGACATAATCCTTCTCCCCATCTAGTTTCCTTTTCACAGTGCTGTGGAGATTCAAGTTTCCATTGGCCAGAGAGGAACCTTTCAGATGGAAAGAATCAAAGCAGAATTACCTCCATAACATGAAAGAAATGGAGTGCTACTCTCTCTTAGCTTAAAAAAAAATAAATGAATATAAAATAAACAAAAATGTGCCTGGCTAGTTAAATGTGGCCCCAAACCATTCTTATTATCCTGTGTCCCAACACGCAGACCTTTTTGTTCTCTGATCAGAAAAGCTCTAGACCCAGGACGGGCACTTGCAGTGGGAGTCAGCTCTGCTTTGAACATGAAAGCAATGGTATCATAGTCTTTCATATGAACTTGAGGTGATCCCTGAATTTACAGAAAGACTCTATTTCAGCTTTGGAAACTTGACATGACAGGTTTAGTCCAAATCCCATCTTTCAAAGGCAGATTTTCTTCCCTTCATGCTGACCAAACAGTCACTGCCGGTCTCAAATGACCCCCTGAGCACACCCTGGTTGCACATCTCTGTGTGACACTAAATTTGGGGCGTTCTTACCAAGCTGGTTCAACCAACATTCTCTTCCAGTTATCCTTGTGGCTGACATTGCAAGTAGCAGTCACCCTCTTTGCTCTGATCCCCAGCCTCTGCTCCTCACACTTAACAGTAACAATAACTAATGACTTCTGACTAATAAGTGTGATATTAATATTGGACTTTGTATGCAGAAAACAAATATTAATGCTGATGCCATTTTGGAGAGTATCCAGCAGTAGGAGAAAAGAGAACTATGAGAAGAAAGATATAATTCCTTCTTAAAAAGGAGTGAGAGTAACAGCAAGTCCATTTTAAAAGCCAGTTTATTCTGACTTACAGAGTGTATGAACTGCAAACTATTCCTTTGCTGATGTTTACAGTGCCCCTGTAATGGCAATAGAGGACGACTGGTCACAGTGCTGGGAGGGGTGCTGAAGGAGCTTTACAGGATTTGTATGCAATAATCCTTTTCTAATTACAGATGTTTCACACTATTGCCATTAAAAATAAAGCAGAGACAGGTTGTTGAGGGACAGAGATTAAAGTCACTGCTTTTTGTTTAAATAGACACCAGCCCACAATACTCCATTTTTAAGAAAGGCCAAGAGAGAGCTGAATGAAAACACCTTTGTTTGTTCTGTTCTTTACTCCTGCCAAAGCTGACCTGTTCCAGCTTCTGGTTTCAAATAGCCAGGAATTTTTAAAGGGCAGATGACATGAATATTAGAACACAGATTTAAGTTTTATAGTTTCAATGAATGCCATCCAATTAAAAGCGCTCTGTTGGAATAGAACCGAGCGGTGAATTCATGACTGATGACCCTCTAAACCGACATCACTTACCCTCGTTTTGGATTAGCACGTTTGAGTGTGATGCTCACGTAGGGAACTGCTCTGTGTGACAGCTCAGGGCTGGCAGGGGCCTGTGGAATTGGTCAGTGTGGGCAGTCCTGTCTGGGCACTGCAGTCACCATGTGGGGACATACAGCGTGGAACTGGTGTCTCCTGGGATGTGCACACTCACATCTCACACAGGGATCCACCTTTGGCCAAAAGTCTGTTAGTTCAGTCAACCATAAAACTCTTCTTCACTGTTAAATTAAGACACACCACCTAAAGCATTGCCTGGGTTATCCTGAACAGGGGATTTACCTGGTGCAATGCAAACATTGCCAAATTCCATTAGTTCATCGCTTTAAAGAAATCACTTGGAACCAGAAGAGTTTGAAATTTGTTTTCTTGTCAAAGAGTATCTACAAGGGTAGAAATCACCATGTGCTTCAGCTTTAAAAAGTATGGATAATTTCCTGTGTTATGTTTCTTCTTTTTCACAAGGTTTTGCTACTGCATCTATTTTGACATGTATTCTTACAAACAAAACTCAACTTGCAGAATTACTAATGGAACGCTAATGTCATTTGGAATAATATACTCAAAGGAATTAATTATTTGACAGAGGCAGGCTGTTAAATACTGCATTTTTATCTATTCGATCCTTACCATGTTGCTTGACCCTACAACAAGCTACTAAGGTGTGATGAGTTAAATCTTCCAAAAAACAGTAAAGGGCTTATAAATTCAGGCACAAATGCCCGTTGAATGGAAGGCGTGTCAGACTAACTATACTGATTATCTATCTAGCGTGGAAGATTATGCCACATCTATTTTAAATACAGATGGTAAGAGAATAGCAGAAGATTAATTCACACAGATAATCCAGCTCAACAAAAAGCCTCACAGTAATTATTTTAATATTTTGTTTTATTCTTCTTTATGTATTTTGTTTGTAAATTAATATATGATGTCAAAAACTACTGATCATATCGTGATATTTTAACTATCTGCATGCCAGCTAGAAGAAATTTAACCAGAGGAAAGATCTAAATTAAATATGAGAGAAACATAAATGGAAAAGTGTCATTTCCTAGAGTGGATGATTAACAGAACAGTATATAGTGAGTAAATTGTTGTTTCTGTGTCTACAGTGCAACCCTGTAATCTTGTTTAATCTGATAAACTGGGGAAAATGATCAGCACGATCTAAAGACAACAGTGAAGTGAAACCAGGCCAATTTAGTGTCTGTTGCATGGAGGTGGTGCAGCTACTGAAGGTTTGCTCTGGAGCCACTAAACCATCCTGAGGACTGTCCCTGCATGAGGGTTCATTGTCAGCTCCTGCTTAATGCACACAAGGGTAGCAGCACCTGGGCGTGTCAAGGTGGAAAACCACCCTGACGGGCAAATAGAAACATCTCAAAGCAACCCAGACTGCATGTGAAACAAATTAATGATGGCACTAATTAACTAAGGAAGCTTTGAGTACCTCTAGGTGTCGTTTACTGGCTTAGTAGTATTTGATACTCAGTCTAAGTACAAAAAGAAAACAGGATGGCAGAAAATATTCCTTCCTTCAGTCAGAGTTTAATCTAATTATTACCTTGTGTTCAATCAGCAGTAGAACTTGTGGAATACCCAAACCAATCCTGATACTCACAAGACGTTTCAATATTTTTTAAGGGAACCTAAGATGTTCCCAGACCACTGGTGGATGCAGCAATCCTTCTCCAAGAATGGCAGTAAAGGATGACAGTAAAGGATGCTATTTAAGGAGAAAATGCAACCTTGGTCACTTTCTGCAGTCTTTTCCCACAGCATCATCCCTAAGTGTTGTGTAGGAACATGAGAGGGTTCATCCTTCCTGCTTCCTTCAGTATTTGCTTGTGGACCTTTTCATGTACTTCTCTAATCCCCTTTTGAGCTCTCTGGCTCCACAGCTTCCTGTGGTATGAGTTTGAGAAGTCGTGTAGCCACTACACAGAGAAGAATTTTCTTTCATCTGTGCTTTTATCTGATGTTCCACCAGTTGCAGTGAGTGGTCCCTAATTCTGCTGTTGAGGGATTTCATGAGCAACCATTTGCATTTACTGTATCTGAGGCCTTGATGGTTCTGTAAACTTTGATCATGCTCCCCCTCAGCCACCCCCTCTCCTGACTAAAGCCTCTTTTATTCCTGTAATCCTCTTCATTTTAGCTGCCTGTCCCTGCATCTTCCACAGTGCTCCACCACTGCCAAAGGCTCTGACACTGGGGCTCCATTATACCAGGCATTGCAGTAAACACATTCAAAATTTATGATCTAAAAAGTCTAAAAAGAGTGAGAGAGGAGAGAGAAGAGATCTCAATGATCCTCAGTGCTTTAAGGCACTTGGAACTCCACATCCCCTTCCACTGCTTCTGCCCACTAGTAGAGGACACCTCAAGTTCTGCTATTTTCAAGTATATCTTTTCTGGGTGTTCCATCCCAGTCAGTTTAGGGTGCAGTCTCTGCCACCACCCCACAGAGCAGCCACCCCCTGAGCTGGCCTGGGGATCTCCTCTGGCTGAAAACTCACCCTACAAAACTGTGGTTAATTTTCAAACAGATCAAGTTCACCTTGTAGCCTCAAAACTACTAAAACGGTTGCAGAGGGAGGGATGGCAGTAACGATCAGAGTGCCATGGGAAGGAGAGCTGGACTGTTGCTTTTGGGAGCAGCACACTTCTGTGCTGAATGGAAAAGGATGATGGGGCTGGGGCTTTGATTTTTCTAGGTGAGATAAACCATGCTCCCTCACTCTCCCTGCCAAGGCAGCTTGGCATTCCTCAGGCTTCCCCGGAGCCTTTCTCCATCTCTTTTCTGTCTTTCTCGGGGGTAATGGTTAATACTGCACATACCTCAAAGTTGTCTTCTGTAGATAATTTACTAATAATTTCAGACTTCTCCAGCTAAGGGAGATCTGTAAGATACCTAAAGGCAATGAATTTTCATCCAAACTGAGAGAGCAAGAATGTTTGTTTGTCTTTTACTGCCAGTATTCTTTCAGAATAAATAAAACAGAGTAAGTTAAAAAGACAAGAGGAAGCAGTGACTAAGTCACAGAATATTTAAATTAAGGGCACCACCAGATGACAAAGATTTTTTGTAATGGAGAAAAACAGTGGTTAGTGATACATGACAGGCAAAAGTTCTTCAGCAGATGGTACAGAAATAGAGCGATGCAGAAAAGGGAAAGAGAAAATTAAAAGGGGATGTTTTTTGATGCTGTCAAGAAACTTGACAAAACAATCACTCTCAATTACAATATCTGGAGAGAAACAGAAATGTGATAACAGAAGACAACAAATATCATCAGAAAGAACAGTACTGTTAGCTCCTGGGAGCATCAGTAGATGCTTCAGCATTTTCCAATTTGTAGACCATTAAATAACTGTCAGTAAAGATGACTGCTCTCCTTATGGCAGGATGTGTAGAAGGCAGAAGTCAGGTTTGGTAAGAAGGATCCATCCCAACTTCAGGAAGGGTCCAGGCCTCCAGTGGGGTGCATCGATCCTTTTGTGCACACTCTGTAGGGATACAGTCACCCTCCTGGGGTAAGGAGCTGCCTGCTGGGAGCTCTGTCTACAGGTGGAAGAGGAAACACTTGTAGCCAGGTAGATGTGTAGACAAAACCAAACAGACTGGTGGAAGCTCATTCAAGGAGTCACCAGAAGATGGTTTTCAAACAGCTATTATTTGTTTCAACAGAACTGGCATGGACACACAAGCAAATACGCTGTTATTTGATTACTTCTAGTTTAGAAATTACTATCTGTATTGCTTGGTTCAATATACTGGTGGTTAAACATTATGATGATGATGATGATGATGATGATGATGATGATGATGATGATGATGATGATGAAGAAAGAATACTGGTGGGTTTTGGAGACCTTCAACCAGAGGCCCACACTGGTAACGGAGCCGAGCCAACAACTGGGTTTTCAATTCATGGGGAATTCCTAAGTTTTCCAATTCTGAATTTCATCTCAAGACAAACATAGAATTTCTATACACACATTCTGTGCACTGTTATACTTTGCTGTGAAATGAGCTTGACATTCATTTGGTTTCCATGCAGGCAATCTCAAAACTGCCACAAATGTGATTGGGAACGGGGCTGCCTGGGAGCCACAGCTCCTGGGAGCCAAACCAGGTCCTCCAGGCTCCCTCTTTGTTCCACATCTAGTGCCTGGGAGCCCTGCAAGCGTTGAGGGAGCACGCCAGGCTTTCAACTTCCAGACTCTGTGGCAGACTGCCTGAAACCTCTGGCAGAGCTGGCTGCCTCCAAGCTAAATGTGGGAGTCCTGCCAAGCAGGCTGCCACACTGCTCCCGTCCCGAGGGACACAGCCTTGGGACCTTGGCTCAGATTTGGAGAAAGTTTTGAAACCCAAGATGTTTGGAACAAAATTTCTGTTATTCAACAAACTGACATTTTTCTCTGAAACTTTCTTCGTTTGTAATTTGTAAAATTTCAGCCCAGTCTTAGTGTGACATCAATCCCGGTGAAAGAGAGTCTGTGGGAAGGATGGGACACATGGCAGAGTCCCTGTGGCACCTTCCGTGTGTGACTGTGAGGGAGTTAAGGAAACTGCTCCACTTGGTGAAGAGCAAGTTTCTTCCACTTGACATTTCAAATGATACAAACCCCTGTATTAGGAAATGTGGCTTCTCTCAAGCTTGTAGGGCAATATTAGGAAAAAAGCTGGTAACTTGATTTTGACTCTTCTTTCCCGGTTTGTGTCTGCCCTCCCTTTGGCAGTCTCCTCTCTCCTCTGCAGTTTCCCCTCTGTGTATGCTGGTGTCACACAGCAGGACTGACTGCAGGCATTTCTGACCTTGGCACTGCTGCTGAGTGGGGGCTTTTCAGAGGAGAACCAGGCAGAGATTTAAAGATCTCTTACATTTGCCTACAGAATGCCAGGGGAGCAAAATACAGAACACAAGTGCTGGATTTGGAGAATGCAAAACCCATCCTGAAGAAGGGTGTGAAAGGAGCTGCAGGCATCAGCTGCTGGGCCAGGAGCCCTCTGGACATGGCACACCTGGGGCTCAGGAAAAGCAGCTTTCCACTGACACACAGCTCCCTGACAGGGATTATTCAGTCAGGGCTGGTGGAGGCCATTGCTTAGCTCTGGTGGGGACAAAGGAAAGGCTCATTTGACCTTACAATTCTTTGTGATCCCTTAGTTCTCCATTTTAAAAAAAAAAATTATAAAATATGGGAATTAATGCATTTTAAAGATGTGTCTTGTATCAGAACTTCTCCATTAATATAATAAAAAATTATTTTAAAAACTTCACTAGAAACAGTATGAAAAGAGAAAAATAACTTTATACACATCTGTAATTAGATAGGCAAGTCATCTTAGAGAAACAGGTAACTTGTCAAGCAGTCTAACAGGAACTCAAACTCCACAAAATACAAAAGCCAAGATACACTTTTAAGTGCTTCAGCTTTAAATTTCATTGACATCTCAAGGGTATTTATGCATTTAAAGCTGGTTTTGCTGGTTTGGGAGTCTTTTAATAGCATATTTGATGCCTGGATTGAAAGATCCCAGTAGCTATTGGATATAGCCAGTAAGACTAGACATGGTCAGTTCTGCCTCCCAAATCAAGGAGCATTTGCCAGGTTGCCAGTAGGGTGGAAAATGGAAAACAGGGAGATATAATTTACGCTGACTTCTGAAAAGTTTTTGGCAGGGCAATTCACAAGAAGCTGTTAAGGAAATGAGTGCTATCATGGGCTATAGAAAGTGGCTAATAAAAATAAATAATTGGAACAAATGGTTACTTTTCATCATGTCAAGTGATTAGTAGTTGGCTGTCCCAAGGACCTGCAGAAGGATTAGTTTGTTTAATGCATGTATTAATGAACTGGGAAGAGAAGTATGAGAGGAAAATTTGAAGGCAATACAAAATAAGTAGAGTGAAAACTAGGAAAGATTTTGAAGAGCTTCACTGAGTCATAAGAAAAAGGTGAATTGGCAACAGTAAAGCAGATTAAATGCATAATGAAAGGGATCATACATATAGCTGTGTTCTAAATTAACTGTAACAAGCAAGGAAAAAAAAAACAACCCAAGAGCAACTGTGGATCACTCAATGAAAACCTTTATGCAGTGTGCAACAGCAGAAAAAAATAATCCTCCAAAGGTTCTATCATCACTGTATCAGTAAGCAGTAGGAAACCATTTGGAACAGCTCCTGCTGTTTTTAAAAGGTATATAAAAAACCCACACACACCGAAGGCACAAGAGGATACTCAAAACTACCAGGAATCTGGAAAGATTTCCAGGTGGTAGGAAGGCTGAAAAGGCTGGGGCTGCCTCCTGAGTGACAGGCTGTCCTCCACTTCATCCCTTCATAGAAGGACAGGAGGTTATTTGATCAAACTAAAGGTTAAAAAAACTCAAAATACCCCAAAGGCCAAAATCTGATCCAATAAAATATGCATCTCGTTGTTAACTCCTGGAAATTGCTGGCACAAAACACCACTGAGGCTTTAAATTTGGTAGGATTAAAAATAAACAAACCAAAAAGATTGGACACATACAGATAATGAGAAGCTACTTCATTTGCATTAAGCTGAGTAGTATTTATAGAGAACATAAACCTTATTCTCTGAGAACTAAGCCAGTCAGTAACTATGAGGATTAGAAAGAAATCTCTCCTATTTCTTCTGGTTCACTTCAAGGCTGGTTGTACCTTCCTGTAAAGTCTATCTGGTGTCTTCTGATGTGTCCAGTCGCTGTCAGGGACAAGGACCTGGCTGTTCTGAGTACTCCTGAGTATGACAAGCATTAATACCGAGAGCCTGAGTCTCATTCAGCCCTACTTACCAGGATACTTTAGCAAGAGTGCTATTAATTCTGTTTCTAAAACAATTCTGATTTTTCTAGCCCATTGGGTTTGAGCACACCTAACTGAGAAGCAATTTGGTGCTTGGTGATACATAAAGCCCAAGCTGCAGCCTGACACACTCCTCAGTTGCCATTGCCACTCCACGCCCCGTCCTTGTTTCCCCACAGGGATTTACACTGCAGTGGCACGAGCAGAGCCCACCCTGCTTCGTGTCGCTCCAAGGGAAAAGCAAAGGGAGAAGCCAACTGATACAAACAAGTGTGTAATACATAGGGAGAGAGCGTGGAACTTGTTTGTGTGGTTCTCACCATACCACTCGTGTGACAACAGTTTTTCCACGAGTGGGCTCTCCTTGCAGTTGCTGCAATTAACACCCCCCAAGCGAGTTGTTTAAATCACATACCAATTCCATTCACAACAGGTGGATCGTTACTAACTTCCAACACGCTGGGCAAGTTTTGTTCTCCTTCGTGGTCATTTAAATCCACGCTTTGCTGCTGTGAGCCATTCCCAAAATGTCTAGAGTCTTTCTCATGACTGCCATCTCCATTCTGCAGACCGTTATGGGGCTTTTTCAGTGGCATGATCTGTAAACCACTGGGAGTAGTTCGGTAAGTCACAGTTTTAGCAGCCCTGTCACTAGCAGAGCCCGGCTTTGCTGCGTATCCTCGTTTCTGTTTTTGATGGGATGGATTAATTCTCTTCCTTTTGTGGGTTGATCCTTTAGACTTCCCAGATTCAGAAGGTCTATGTGACATTTTCTCAACAGACGACCCTCGGCTCTCCCGCAGCAGTTTTGCCGTGCTCGCCTGTTTCCCGTGCCTGGATCTCTTTTCCCTGGTAACATGTAGTCTATTGAACTCATCAATAAATTCCTCACAATGCAGGAGGTGATGTTCAGGTTCCCAGGTGTCTTCATTGCTTCCATAGCCTTTCCACCTGATGAGATATTCCCATTTGCCCTTTTTGTTCTTCCTTTTGTCTACAATCCTCTCTACCTAAAAGAAAAAAAAACAAAAATATATTAAAAAGAATTCCCATGAGGCAGACCTGGCAGTTCAGGAGAGGAATGAAGAGCCATAGCGGTATTTTGACAGCAAGGCCACTGTCCCTTCTTAGTACATTAAGAGACATAAACACCTGCTCAAATCTGATCTGGGCCCTTCAACAGCCCCAATGTGTAGAAACAAGAGAGTCTGAGATCATTAATGAAGGAACAATGTCTTTGAAAATCTGGTTGTAAAATGAGACAATTACTGTTACATTCCTCAGCTTCTTGTTTGAAAGAGCTAAATAAAGCATCCTTTGCTGTCTTGTTAGTTACTGATCATTCTCTGAATCCACATGTGCATTATGCTCCTGTAAACTCCCCCAGTCTTCTTTGTGTCTTGAAACTACTTTGAACAGAGAACTGATCGTAACAAATTGCAGTATTTTACAGCAAAGATCTTATCTGCAGTACTGTACATCCACTTTGCTACTTCCAACCTACAAAAATTTGTCTTTTTAGGAATGCAAGATTTGAAATAAGATTTAAATACACAAAACTTGTTAATTCATCAATAAAAGAACCCAAACAAGCAAAAGGCATAAAGGCAGGATTCTTAATGGCAGCAAGGACATGGACCAGCCTGTGCTGGAGAATGTCAGTGCAAGGAACATTTCTGCACCGAGGGCTAAGGGACTGTGCTGGGACTGCACATGGAATGTGAATTAAAGCATCGTGCTGGTGTGGAACGTGGACTGTACAACTGCAGAAATCTACCTCAGCAAGGGGAGAGTGCACAGGAGAACCCAAACACAACCAGTGCACAGCAAGGCAGGGGGTTAAACTGCACCAGGTGAAACTCAGATCCACTCATTAGGGAAAATGTGGTCATGGTAGTAGGAATTAAACATTAGAGAAGGGAACACGGGGAAGGCAGGGAGGGTTTTTAGAACAAACAGTTTTTGTTACATACATATGCCATGAAAAGTCCATGCTGGGAAATCAGTTATGATAAAGAAGCCTTCAAAGGCTCTCCCGAGTTTTATTTTTTGGTTCTTTAATTTTTTTAGAGATTTTTTAGTGTGTGGTTTATGAAGGATGAAGATGTCACTAATGAAAAAAAAATCAACTAAAACCATTATTGCTTATTTAGGAAAATAAATAAGTGGATAGCTCAAGTAATAGCTTTCACTGCTCTTCAAAGAAAAATCATCTCATGTGAAGAACAACAGAATCTGTATGGAGAATTTAACCTTGAAGAAGGGCAATCGCAGCAGTGTAAGTAATTGTTCTTCCTAGGTCCCCTGTTAGAGCAAACCAATGGATTAATTCTGTCTGTTCACTGCCTGGAACTGTACATTCATAGAAATCTTGGTGGTTCCCCAAAGGAGGCTAAAGGTAATTAGCAACTAAACATTACACTTCTAGCTCAGTTCATTGACATGGGGACTGTGCTGAGATATCTGTGTGTGAGTGGGAGTGGACAGCCTTCCTCCCTCTGCAGGGACTCACTGCAGCAGCCCACACAGCTCGGTCCTGAGCTCCGGCTCATCAGATATCTGCATGGGACCGGCTCAGGAGCAAAGCAAGGCATCCTCTTTACTCGGAATTCAGCAGAGTCCCCTTCAGGACTGCTCAGGGTGGCAAAACAATTGACTGAAGCTCAGCCTGGGCAAGTTTGAGATCATTTGTCTGAAAAGAGGGAAAAGGCCTCACAANGTCCTCATGTGGGATGTGTGGCTTTCAATTGTCAAACTAATAGTAGACTTATTATGATCTTGTTGACTTTATAAAGAGCAGCTGTCCAAATTATCCTTGGCTTTAAAATACGTCTCATCCTCCTATCTGAGACTGGCCAGAAAACTGTACATCGAACCATGGATCTCTGTGTGGGCTGCCCATGGATTTGTTACTTTAATTACTGCAGCTCACTATAGTAAGGAGCAAAACACACGTATGTATGTCCTGGGGGAAAAAATCTAATTGCTGCCACCCTCAGCAGAGCACAGCTGTCAGTACTGCAGGGTCTGCTTAGTGCCACTGTGCCTGTGCCACCAAACAGCCCGGGCACTGCCTCCCTCTTTCAGGCAGGGGTTTGGGGCTGGGACACGCACTCGGTGTCAGGCTGGGGCTGCCTCAGAGTCACCCGACTTTCTTTTGGGGCATTACACCAACTGCACTCCCCAATGCTCCCTGAAGGAAGAACCTCAGGAGGGACGGACAAACACCTCACCTTTTTCAGGGTCACATGCAAAAACCATCCTTTCACCCTCACTTTTTTGCACTCTTTCATTATATATCACTATACTCACGTCTCTTTAACTACACAGATTTCTCATTTTCACGTTGTTGCTCTGCTGCAAGGAGGAAAATTAGAGGGAAGAGGTTTTGTGGAGGGCATTTTTTAATATGGAAAACACTCAAGTATTTTGGTGATGAGGCATCCTGCATTTCAATTAAGAGGATAAAAAGAGAAAATATGAGTGGTCTTTGTTCCTGGGAAACAAAATACTGGCAATGGAGAATGTGATTAACCAGTTCAACACATCATGAAGGGAGAATAAAAGTATTTATGAAATTGGGTCAAATTTAATAAATGGTTTCAAAAAAAACATTCAGAAAGCAAATATATTTGGGAAAGACTAAGCATTTCATTATGGCATTTTCAGAACAAAAGTATCAATGTTTCCCTTCAAATTTAACTAACTAAAATAAAGAGGGACAAAACAAACTGAAGACAAAATGTTTTGTTTCTGGTCAACACTCTTTTCAGTTTATTGTTTTGCTGGGGAGAAAATGAAAAAAATGTGGGTTGATCCAAAATTAGTTTGTTTTCCTTGATTTTTTTAGTTCAACCATAATACCCACTGGCTTGACTAATGATGCATAAAAAGTCTGAGTAGATATTTTCTCATCCTCATTACTGCCTCATTGTTCATCACTGAATGCATCTCAGGGTAGCATCGAACATACTTGACCTCTCAACATGGTCCCTGTTCTTTCTTGGAGCTTTAAGTCCTTCAGTAATATTTATCCCCACTGTGAGATGCTTTGGTGGAGGCACAAATATCAGGGCTCTCCCCACACCGGGGCCTGTCTGGCCCATTTTCCTTCTATCCACACTCCACAGTAAAAACAAACATCACTACTTTGTTCTTCGATGGTGTATATTGGTTTTAACAGGTAGTATATAAAGTAATAATCTTTCTGCATTACTTAAGGTTTCACAAATCATAGGAGTTTTCTTAGTGAGAAATAATTCTGTGGCAGCTAGCGATTAATAGAAATAATACTTTAATTCCTCTCCCAGAAGAAGCAATACACAGTTCTGACAATATGCAGAAAATATCTAGGGCTTCAGTGTCTGATTTTCCATTCCCCCTCTCAGTTCTGTCTTTAATCAGAACTGAGTAACATCTTCCCAAAAGTGACCTTGGTAGTTACAGTTGCCAAATCCCTCAACTCACTATATTTGCTTTGGAAAACTAAGCACTTAAATTTAATAAAATGAAATGATTGCCAACAAACTTTGTAGAGATATCACACTTGGGAGAGTGCTAGAAGTGACATGTACCATCACTTCCCTGGATTCTGTCCCTCCCTGCCCCGCCAGGCTAATTCTGGAGGAACTGAGGTGCTGATATGTTACCATATAAATACTTTTAAAGAGAACAAATAGAATGAGACCATGGCATCTGTGCAAGTGCATTTGCAACACAGGTTTTAGCTTCCAACTAGCCTTAAATCTAGTTCTATGCACAAATTAGGATGAAAGTCATAAATAAAAAGGCTTTAAAAATATATCGGTATTCTAAACTTCACGTGAAATAAAAAAAATGCTAAACAATTACAGTACAAATATTAGAGCTTGGTAAACTTCAGTGTTTTGCTTATATGCACATGCAACATTCACAAAACATTCAGGGTCAAAATCCTTTAACAGTTCAGTGTTATTGTTTGCTTATCAAAAACATTAAGTCCAGGCTAAGTTAAAAAAGGGTAATTCCTACGAAATTATTTCTGCAGATGTAGCTGTGAAGTCACAGCAGAGTATGCTCATCTCACAGTTCACAGCTCTGAAGAGCATAAATAACAATCCTTGCATTCCCAGAAAACACCTTCCAGGAGATCAGTAAACTTCCTGAAAGGCTTGGAAGATTGCGTATCTACTTAGTGATTTCCAAAATAAGGACGTGTCATCTCTTCCTGCCATGCATATCCATGCAAGTGTTTAAACTGTAATCTGTGACGTTCAGATGGGCTCTGTTAGTGAACTCCTCGGAGCAGCAGCGACTGCACGACAGACACCAGAGAAACTGCTTTTCATTACTGTGATTACAGGACTTGTACTGTTTTATGTGTTTTTTTCATTGGAGGTCTTTGTCCCATGTTGTGCCTCAGGGTGTTGGAAGGGTATTTGAAGAAAGTGCCAAGGAAAGAAAGGCAGTAAGATTTCTGAGAGAGATAAAGGCCATCTGATTCAACATGTTTGTCTTTTAAAAATTCAGTACTGCCCTAACTCCCCTCTTTTTGTTACCTTCACTTCGAGAAATTAAGCATTTCACCAGCTGTAAATCTCTTGCCTGCTTGTATTTGTAAGTTATTTTTGTTTCTCTTGTTTGTATTCAATTTCTCAAAATCTGGTAATTGGAGCATTTGTTCCAGATGTACAAAAATTATGGCAATGTATCATCTGAAGCAGCCAGAATTCATGTTAGAAAAAGAACAGTGGAATGGATGCTGGGTCTCTCTTCAGAATCTGCCCCACAGATAGGTCCAATCCATGTGTCAGCTGTGGAATCCCCACAGCAGTAAATTTGTGTAGTTACCCAGAAGGTCAAAATGAAAGTGAAAGGGCCAGATAGTCACAAAAATGAGAGGGAAGAAAGACATTGCTCATGTGAGTTACTCACAGGCAAAACATCAAATGGCATCTTCCCAGGAAGACCAGTGATCACCCTCTTAATGCCAAGAAGACACTGCTTATGCAGTTCCTTTTTTTCTCTTTTTAAGAAGATGGGCTTTTAGTTTTCTGGTTTACAATTGTCTTAGAATCAGAAGAAATGTTAAACTTATGAGGGGAATCCTGAACCTTCCGCATTTCCACTGGGAAAAACCTATGAGCCTGGTGTTAAACCTGACTGGAAGCCACTGTGTTGGGTGCATGTCCTCCAACACAGACGGACCAAGACTTAACAGAGAACAAATAGATGCTGTAAAATCTCCTGCTGCTCCCCATTTGCAAACGTGCCCCTTTGATCTGCCTCTCCTGAGAGACCATAACGCTGCAGAGGCTTCCTGCTGTGAGATTCCAGGGCCCAGGTTTAGATGGAAAACCAGGAGGGCACTGCCATCACTTGTTTCACAGTAGTGACGCAGCCCTTAGAAATTACTGCTGAAAGTTGTGTTTTCACATTCCTAACTTTTCTGGCCCCAGCATTTTTCCTGTGTAAGTGGACCCTGAGTTACCTTCCCTGCCATCCGGGCATTTAAAACCACCTAAGGATGAGCCGTGTGTATGTGAGCAACACGACCTGCTTTGTGCAAAGGGTCTCCTGGCAGGGGGACCTGCCTGCAGGACCCGTGGGGAGCAGATGAAGCCCTGGCTGAGGGCCTGAAGAGAAAGAGCCACCCACAGCTTCCCTGCACACTCATATCTCCAGTGACCGTGCGCGCGTTTTCCTGGAAGTCCCACCTTTCTCCGAAATTCAGTCTCACTGCAATGGAAATTCTGCTCTGGTCTCAGTTTTTCTTTTCTGACTCTTCAAAACTGCCCCAGGGCCACATCTGCAGTTCCACACTTCCCCATTTGCTCCTGTTGCTGACTCTTCTCACAGAACCCACTTCCATGACCCTCTCATCTCTGTTTGTTTCCAGAAGCTTCCTCCCGGTCAGAACTTAGAGCAGTCAAATCTCCCAGTCTGTTAAAGCCATTTCCCTCTGCCACTCTAAATTTAAGGATGTAATCTACATAATTCTCCTCTGTTAGGATATTTAAGTGTATCTGTACAGACAATACCTGTGGTGGAAGGACCACAACCATTGTGGGTTTGGGGGCAAAAAGGAACAATACCATACACAAGAATCTTGCACTGCAGGAAGGACATTTTTTATACAGACTGATACTGTCCCTTGGAAAAGGAAAATTGACTGATGACACAGGGATTGGGAACGGACTTCTTGGTCACCTTGTGCAGTTCCTGTCACTGTAGGCAATTACAGCATACAAACCCTTTCCTATTGGACATGTTTGTGACACAGATCATACTTCTTTGCAGACTTACTGCTCACGGGTTGAACAGCAAAGAGCTGTTCATTCCTAAATGAAATCATTTCATAAAAAGTATTTTATGTTTTCATTTGGAAAGCAAGAGAAAGGTGCAAGAGAAGTGCACAAAAAATAAAAGATCCTCTTTAACACCAGGTTAAGGTAATCTTGAGAATGTTCTTTACAGGGAGGAAGAGCAGAATTTTTCCCTTTGCAATGCAGGAGTGCACCTGGGTCATCACAAAACTGTTGTGCAATGTGGGGGAGACCTCTTTGGGTCTGTTCCTCCGTGAATGCTTCCAATCCCTTTGACTTACAGACATTAACATGTACAACACACACAGAAATCCAAAGAACACGGGGGCTTCTGTTTATCTTAAAGCACAATGGCACATTCAATTTATCAAATCCCCATTTTCTTTTGTACAATAAATCATTATTGTATTTCTGAGTTCATGGTTGTAGAGGAAAGGAAAGCAAGCAGCAGGGCACACCAAATTCTGGGTGCCCTTTATGCTAAGAAGTGGTCAGTGCTGAACACACCCTCGACACACTCGCTGGCACAATCCATTTGAGAGTGAATCTGTGTGAGTGCTGTCTAGAACATTGAAGTTGATGATAAATGCCTGCCTTGATTTCAGTACTAAAGTACAGCTGGTTGTTTTTACTGTACTGCTACATTTGTTTTGTACATTATAGTGCACACTTCAAATTTAGACACAACAGATACTTTGCTGGTTTGTAGACCAACAAAGTGAAAAATGAATGCTGTTCCCGTTTGCTCTGGTAAGAGCTTTCCACAGTCAGTGTGTGCTGCTGGTCTCTGAGCACTGAGGCACGGGCGGGCTTTGCTTTAGGCAGAACTGTCCCTGCACAGCCTATTTCTGTGATGATCACAGATGACTAAAAGATGAGTGAGAAATCCCAATTCAAGGAGGCAAAATATTTTGCTAAGCTCTACAGAGAACTGGCTGGTTTGGACACATGTATGGCTCTCAGCTTTCTAATGCCGTGGACTCCTTCCTCAAGTTTCTCTGCAAACTCAATGGGATCCTCCAGTTTTATACTGTCCAAGAGAATGTGTGTGGAAAATGTGTCTATCAGCAACCTTACAACCTCATAAGGTTCTGATCCTGCCTATGCTTCCTTTACAGTACTACAAAACAGCAGTTATTGCCTTTTCACTTGGAGGGAAGTAAAATGAAAGTAGGAATCCCTGGGATTTAAACCATGAAGTTCCTAGTTTTTATTTTAAAAGCAGTTTATAGGAACAGGAGCAGGACTTGAAGAGACTTCTAAGCAAATCAGTGTTTATGTGAACAGATCACAGTTCTCTCAGTAAAAGTGCCTGGAACTTGTTAAAAATATCATGTTTCCAAACAGATGTAGACACGTGAAAGCAATAGTTGAAAAATAAAAATAGAACTATCACTAAAGGTGTTCTTCAACATTAAGGCAAATCCAGAAATGCAGGAAGAAAATATTATGTCACCTAAAACCTGCACACGGAATCATTAGAAAAAAATTAATGGCAGTTTCTTCTCCTCTACCTGGTTCAGTTCTGGCTTATTTTAGTGCTCTGCTGTACAGTTCACCCAGCCCTTTCCTCCACCATATGGGCTTCACTGGCATTCAGCTCAAGGCCAGGACTTCGGTTCAACACTTTTACGTCCCAAAGCTTAGTCAGAAGTGAAGATTCCACATTAAAAAAATACAAAGGTTTAGCTATAATATGGTATAAATAAATATTTGAACTACTTGCTGTACTACCACTCAGTGACTCATTGCTTTACAAACGCTACTGGTACGACTGTCATTAAATAAACCACATGTTCTTGTGGGGTAGGCAGAAAAATATTTTCTTAGCCCTTTTACAGCAAAGTGGTGAACTTGAGCACAAAGGAGTGAAAGCCTTGGTTTTGGGGAGCGATTCGTCACTCAGTGTTTCCTAAGGTGCTGAGGATTTAGGATTTCAGATGTTCAGAAGCTGCATCAAGAGCTCCCGACTGCTGCATCTGGAGCAGTCCATCGTGATTGCTCATGGTACTTATGGCACACAGCAGCAATGTCATTCAGCAACCACTATTATACACCACAGACTGTTCTCCCCCCAAAATCAAATCCCCTTGAGCTACACATCCTGTTTCTCCATCCCTCTGCATCACCCACACTGCCCATCACTGACACCGAAGGGACATGACAATGCAGAACTCTGTCCGTGTTCTATTAGTGACTTCATACTTTCTATCCAGACTAGAATAGGTTGGAGCATCCATATAGCAAAGGTAGTAACAGTCAAATTTGTGATTAATACCATGCAGGGATAGGTTTTTAAAGGAAAGGGCTAAAAATAGATAACTTTGTACAACATAGAAGGCTGAGGGGTGATCCTTTCAGTAAAAAGCTGAAGTAGCAGTTTGTAAAGTATGGGATAATAAGAGAAGGAAACTCATGATACACAAAGGTTTCTTTCAGAATTCAGTAGAATTCTTCATTTTCTTGGTTACACAAATGAAGTTAATGTGGTGGCAGAATACAGGGAAGAGCCAAAAAGAAAGGTAGAGCAGAAAAAAGGAATAAAGAAACATGCTTTAGGCAACTATAATGGCATGACAGGAGCACAGAATTTTACAACTAAGTATCCAGGATACCAGAGCAACATCACAGAGAAATGGCACAAAAAATTCAAAAATTATCTGTGAAGGAGTAATTGTCAAAAAGGAAGAATAATACATCATTATCCCCTCAGAAATAGCATTCAGATGAGCAGGGTCAGTAGGCCAAGTTCCGGCCTCAATTATTGCATTGCTTTTCACTGCAGATTTAATTTGTGTTTGAGATCTGAATTCTGCCCAGTGTAAAACCAACTTCCTACTGGTGCCTGGAAGGAACAAACCATCTTACAGGCAGTAGTAAAGGCACTTAGGAAAGCTGTCAGTGTTCACCAGACAGATGCATCCTAAATCATCTGAGAGTGCAGCTGGTTGGAAATCTGCATTTAACAGGGGGGGACAGTGCCCTGAACATGGAGATGGGAGGAGTGGAAGCAAATTCATTGATTTAACCCGAGTGTGCTTTGGAGCAGCGAGCTGGGCTCCAGCAGGAGCCCAGGGTGGGTGGAAGGCACCAACACTGTGCCTGTTGCAGAGTGTGCAGGGAGCCAGGCTGGCAACACCACGCTGGGGACAGGCTCTGGCCACACTGCCGGGACACTCCCAGAGTCCCCGGGAGCTCCACCACAGCCTGTGCTGTCCTCAGGCCCTGTGTCCTCCTGAAAGCTGACTTTGGCAACAGATGGTCCCCATTCCTTGGTCTCAGTGAGTCCTGTGTCAGCCCTGGCCATTCCCACAAGCCAAGGATGTGTTAACTGATGAGTCCCGAGTTCCTTCAGATCATCATTGTTCCTGATGATAAGGTTTCGGCCAAGTGTTGGCAGTACTTCCAGCTGCAGGGGTTGCTATAAACTGGAATCCATTACTCATTTCAGAAAGGTCCTAAGGAACAACTCTGGGGTTTGTGTGGTGGAGAGGTACAGGTCTTGCCATCCTGCTCCAAACACCTGCCAGATCACTCCAAGGGTTACTCTGGAGGCACGTGCACATCTCCATGCTGTGGGTACCTTATCTCTCTGTTCAGAGATGAGGCAGACCTATCAAGAGCCAGGGTGAGACTGGAACCCTGATGAAGCTGAGGAACCATTTGGAAATGTCTGTGCTTGAAGCAGTATTGAATATGTAAGTAGTGAATATATTACTGAGGAAATTTTCCATGTATTTGTTAGTCAGATTCCTCACTTGGCGGTTGTGTTAATACCTCAGCTGCTCCTGGATGCATTTGCAGCAATGATGTGGCAAAGGGCTTTGTTCCATGGCCCTCCGTAGAACGGGGCACTATATTTTTATATATGTAGGGTTTCTGAGATTTATTCCCTACATTTGTCTCCCTGGGATTAGGGTGGTGTATGTTGTTTCCGTGGCACTGTGCCAGTCCCAAACTGGAGCTGTGGAAGGCTGCAGCTGTCTGCGTGTTATTAACTGAGGGTTAGTGCAGGACCGATGCACGCTGGTGCTCCAACACCCGAACTGTTTTCCAGATACTTCATGAATGGAAGCCTGAATTCCCATTTCAGGGTAACAAACCTCTGAGTCACATTTAATACTAAGATCCCACTTGCAAATGGTTTACAAAATTACAGAAAGGAGTTTAACTCCTAGGACTCTTGTGAATCTCACACCTAATTAATCTAATTCTAATGAGTCAATAACAATCTTCTGCTGTCCTCGCTGTCATCCCCAGCACTAACCATACATGTAGGCAAATGCTGCGGCAGATGTCCAGAGAGGCTGTGGAATATCCACCCTTGGAGATATTCAGAACTTCACTCAACAAGACCCCAAGTAACCTAACTAAGGGGTTGGATTGGAGAATTTCCAAAAGTCCATTCCAACCTGTATTATTCTATGATCCTAAAATACATTTTGCCTAAAATATTTACTAATAATTTACTAATTCTTTATTAATTCTTTTCCACTTGGAAAAGTAGTTCCGTTTGGAAAACTGAGTTCTATGCCATCTGGAAGTGTGTGTGTGTGTGTGTGTGTGTGTGTGTGTGTGAATTGACTCAATTAAGCTGAGTTTAGGCTCACCAGGAAGCTGGAAGGCAGCTTCCCACAAGCAGCTCTGAACTCCCAACTTTCTTTGACTTGGTGCCTTCAGAGTTTGTTCACCTTCAGGTCATACAGCAAGAGCCATCTACTCCCTGAGATGTACAAAGGAGAGATGGCTTGGAGGACCAAACTCAGCTGCTCACAATGTTAAAAATATTTTCTTTGTCATGAAATGGGCATTTTTCAATACTGAGATGCATTCTGAAGTCATTATTCAGTGTATTTTCGGTGTTTGCATGACCATTCAGTATTCCTGGTACAAGCAGAGCAAGGAACGTGCTAGGCTGGGTTGTGAACATACAACATGCTCCATGGTAACAGCTGTATATTTGCTCTTCTTCCAATAGGAAGGAATTAAAGACAGGGATAAGTTATCATACATTTACCACAAAGATAAGAGGAAATAGGCTAATAAAAATATACTTGCAGTTCCTGTATCTATCCTGGAGATTTGTGCTAAGACAGTAAGAGTGCTCTGTGGGATGGGATGCTTAAATGGGGCTTCACAGTCTCAGTTTGTGTCTCTAGTCCTCCTCACTGCTCAGCCACTGCCTTACTTGTTCTGTGCCTTATCCAAAAAGAACACCCTCTCTGGGATTTCAGATCTGGTGTTGAAAATGGCAAAGGTGCACTGAAATAATTTCTATGTACAGCAATCTACAAAATGAAAATTTTGATGAAGCAAGTATTTTTGAAGCCTAGTGAGCAATAAAAAATAGGAAAAAAACCCCAAGGTTATAAAGTTTGTGCTTTATATCTGCATTTAGCACTGGCACTTGCTGCTGCTTCTATCTCATAATTTGGGAGTAGATTATGCAGTATAACGTCCTGACAAGACCAAGAGGTTCCTGGCATACTTGGGAGGGTGAGAGACTCAGAAGATGAATATATGGGGGAAAGACTACACCTGGATTACACAGCTCTGGAATAACAGGAGGAATTTCTGATCACATTTCACCTGTTCTTTTTCTCCAAAGAGCAGTTGTGTCCAAAGCCACATGTACAAAAATTTTGCAGAAATAACCAGTAACACCCATGATGGAGGAGTGCTGTGTTCTTACTTCTTCAGCACAAATACTGGTAAATATTGGGGGAAGTATTGCTTTGATTATGCTTGTCAGCTGCAGTCTAATGAAGGAACATAAACCTCATCCTTTTGGAATATTTTCAGGGATAATAGCTAATCTAATGTATCTAGAACACAACTAAACTGCCTTCTAGATAATAATAACAAGAAAGTATTGCATGTTTTGGAGATTTCAAGGTGATATGCACATGGTTAATTCCAAGGAAACAAGACACTTCATGTGGTCATGGAAGAAGGATTTAAACAAAGTGACAATTTGTCTTTAGATAACCAGAGGATTTCCCCACAGAGTCTCTATTTACCCAATTACCTCTCCGAAATGTTATTTTCATAGTTACAAAGCACCATGTAAACCTATCCCACTGCATGGATACTAATGATCATTACTATTGTTTAGCAGCATAACAGGTGGAGCTTAGAGCAGTGAGCACTCTCCTTTAACATGTAGCATGTCATCATGTTTGACCTGTTCTTAAAATTAAATGGTCAGAATATGTTAATCACAACATCCAGTACAGAGTGCCTGTCAGACAAGTGCTAATGATTGCTCAGAGTGCCCCAAAGACAGAAATGTTGGCTTTGCTGCAGAAAAATTCAGTATTATTCTGGAAAAGACCTTGCCCTTGGCTGCTGAACGTCACATGGGTGTGCAGAACATGCCCCGTGCAGGGCAGGGCAAAGGCAGCTCCTCGTGCTCCAGGACCTGTACAGCTCTTGCCTTGGTGATTCCATTAATCCAACAATTACAAACAGTCAGTGCCAGTGTTAAAAGGGACGTTTGCTCCTGTGAATTACTTCTAAAGGGAACTGGAGATGTTTTGCAACATAAGGGCAAATGCCAGTGAGATGACACTGGGGAAAAATGGATGGAACAGTCTCCAGTTTCTCTCTAAGTGGCTGGAAAGAGTCTTCTGAAGGCGACAGTAAGGAAGGGCAGAGTGTCTGAATCACCTGTGCATCTCCTGCACTTTGCTGGAAATGTTCCTTACACTCTGAGGTGTTTAATATATTCCTCTGATGCCCATAGAACATCAAATAATTTCTATTCCAGATAGTCAGAATACCTGAAATATTTCGACTTTCAGTTGTTTGGTGATGTCCTTTCTCATGTTTCAGACCCTTCATAACACCATCCATGTCAACAATGGGCAGTCCTGTCCAGGGTAATCAATAAGCCACTTCAATTTTCTGTGAAGAGCACAATTGCAATTTATATTCAACAAAAAAAAAAGTGGCCTCAGGTTGTTGGGTTGTTTTGGTTTTTTTTTAATGGTAGATATCTAGAGAGCAAAGAAATTTTTCAGGCTCTCTTTACCCCCCAGTCTGTATTTTAGGATTTTGGTTTGTTTCCTTCTCTAATGTCTGTCTAGTTACAGACTCCTAAGTCAGCAACACGAAATCTAATTATGTAAGTAATTGTGGGCATTGTGCAATGAAGGGCATCCTGTGATAATCTAAATATGCTGCGTGTACAGTGAAAAAATGTGTAATTCTAAAGAGAATCTGAAATTGCTTGTTATTTGTAACAGCATAAAGCACTGAAAATTTCCGCTCCATTAGAATGATATGCACTTTACAGTTTATTCACACACTAGAATTCATTCTCCAGTAGTTGGTCACCATGCCTTTCTTCAAACTATAGATTTTTAACCAGCATTTAACATAAAAAGCTGATAATATCCTGTTTGTCAGATGTTCTAAAAATAATGGGGAAACAGACTCTGCATGTTTGAGCTGGAGGTTTCCAGCATTTTAGGTGTCTAGTGTGCAGTACGATCTAAAAATGAAAAACACTTCACTATTGACATAACAGTGGCCTTCTGGAGTGAGTGACATATGATAGCACAACATTTTTTTCCCAGTGTCACCAAAGTTTTCCTTTTTTTGACATTGCTTATTCTGTGGCTACAAAACTTTGGGGATGCAGTGTCTTGATAACATTAAAAAACAAGCATAGAATAAAACTAGAATACAGATCTAGAGTAAGTTTTGCATCCCAGGGCACTGAAGAAGTACCAATATCACTGCTGTTGAAGAGGAACACATGGTCCTTTTCTGTATGAGGGCCTGACTTGCTTATTTGTCTGTCATAACATTTTTTACAGGCTCACAGAGCTACAGATTCGAAGGCCAGAAGGGACAATTATACCCAACCCCATCTTGGGTTGCACAGGAACATTCTTCATTCAGCCCTTCCGCACCAGGTCCCGAATTCTGATTCACTTAAACCACAATATTAGAAAATCATTGCATCTTCATTTGAAGTGATTCACAGAAAGTACAGCATTGCTGGCAGGGAATCAAAGTCCTATAAATAAAATGCTCTAACCTTAATGTTCAAAAGTGCATCTCAACTCTAATTTGTGATGGCTAAACTTCCAGCCACTGCTGCCTTTTATATATTTTAATTAAGTTCATTTTCCAAACCTTAAATCCTGCAAAGTGGTTTGCAGCTAAATGAACAGATGGCCTCCGTGGTTCTTTACATTTTGTAAGAATTGGGAGCTAATGGGATGGCTCTGCCTAAAATTTTGTAGCTGCTTTGGAGTCATATTCTAAAACTTCACCCTAAGTGTTAGGGTCCATCACTTGTGTTTAAAGTTGTAATTCATGTTATTTCATGTAATTTTGAGGGAGAACATTTTTATGAAGTGTGGGACTATAAAAACTGCATTCCTCAGATCAATACGAGTCACTTCTGTGTTTTATTGTTTAGAAAAACAGTGCACCTCCTCTTAAAAAGGCACAGTTTTGACTAAAGAAAATGGACAAATGAAATGCAAGGAAGATATGCAGTGTTCAGTTCTGTGCCCCAGTTTTATTCCAGCTGTGGAAAAAGTTTATTACTTATTGTCTTAAATCTGTACCCATATGCTCAGTCACATGGCCAAAGAGAGCAGTTCTCCCTATGCTATACTGGATCATTTTAAACAACTATATAATTACCCACATCTGCCTACAAACCGCTTCACATCCACATAGATCTGGACCCTTTTGGAAACAGGACAACAATAGCTTTGTTCATCTGCAAAAGGTTGAAGTGCTAAATATTTATTTGAATTTATTTAGAGTCATAGCACTACCGAAGTGCAAAACCTTAAAAAGAAGTCACCTATAAAAGCTGCACATGCTGTAAAAATTTGAAAATTTACCTTCCAAAAAAAAAATTTCAATGTTTGGGTTTTTTAAACCCCCATGCCATGAATTAAAAAATACCAATTAAACAAATTGAAACGACACTTTAGGAATGTCCTGAAAGCACACACATAAAGCATTAATAAAGTGTAAGGAAAGATTTTAAACCCTCTGAGTTGGTGGTTTATATATTGTCTATACTATATATTGTTTATATACTGAGGCATGTGCGTAAGCAACACTTCCCTGCCCTTTTAGCACTTTTGTAGCCTACATGAAAGTTCAAGAATACACACCGGGTTGAATTTGGAAGCCAAGTTTTCTATGGAGTCAGCTGTGGACAACCTGTCTTACTTTGCAGGCTCTGCTACGCGTGGAGGCGGCAGAGGGAGGCAGAGGGAGGCAGAGGGAGGCCGCAGTGCCAGACGGGCAGAGGCAGCAGCAGGACCACGGCGTGGCTTCCCAAAGGCAAGGCCAGCAGCACCCAGGGAAACGCCACTGGCAGCACAAAGGGAAGGGATGGGGACAGCACCCGGGGAACCGCTCGGAGCTGTGCACAACCAAAGCTCGCCAGCACTGTAACGAGCAAGGTCAACTTGGTTAGCTGAAGCTCCATATTTTAAGCATTCTTATAAAAAAATTCAGCCCTAGGACTTTATAGGATATACCAATTTTCTTGGTATATCTCCCATATTTCTCAGAATTTGGTGCTAAAGCACACTGAAACAATTTTATAAAAGCAATTTTTTAGTTTGACTGTTCCGAAGTAGACTGTACAAGAATGGATAACTTACAATACACGTCCATTAATAAAATTGCAATTTAGCCAGAAAACAGCTGTGATACACTTAAAAAAAAAACCCAAAAAACAGTTCCTCACCCTGCTTTGCCAAAAGTGAGATAAATGGAGCTGCAATGAATTTTTCCTTTTGAAGGTCAGCGTCCATGCTGCACACAAAATGAATCCTTGCCATTCATGCTTTACAAGAACAGTATTAACATTCATGAACATTTCAGCTTTAATCATGTGATGAGTTTGGTTAACAAAAATGCCAGCTCCTCACATCTTCTTTGGGTACTCATTTCATAAAGCAAATCAGTTTGCTCCACATGAGTAAGGACCTTCTGGAGTTGTGTGAATGTCTGACCACAGTGACCTGTGGCAGTGGGAGCCCTTTGCAGTACAATGTCTGATCAACCTGATGCTGAAAACAGCTGCTAAAGTGGGTGAGCTACTTACACTGGGCTTGCTGATGCTGCTGAAATTGGTGCGGCGTAGAACTGGTGCACTTTTTCACAGCTCCACAGTGCACGAGGCTCAAAGGTCAGCCCGAGAGCACTGCTTTGCAGGACTGAGAACTCCAAAGAAACTTCCCGTCCTATATAGGATTTATTAAGCTCATTAAAATAACACCCAGTCCTAAGTGAGCCACAGCCTTACTTAGTCTCTGTTGTGGCTCTGGAAGCTCAGAGTGTGATTGCCTCACACAATAGCAGTGAGAAGCCACAGATCGAAAGCAGCTGCCACCACGTTTGCAGGGGGGAACGTGCTCTGAAAAGTCAGCGGTTTCTGTCCCACTGCAGCTACTGGTTTACCCTGTCCAGAGAGGTTTCTGTTTGAGTCACAGGCTCAAGTAGCCTTCTGAGAAACGGAGCTAAAGACTAGTCACTTTGAAAGAAAAAACACCCTCAAAACTGACTCTAAACCAGCCTTGGTTCATCCTCTGCCTCCCTCAGTTAGGCTGTATCTGTCACTGCAAAGCCCTATGGCACTACTGTATAATCAGAGGGGGAATGAAAGGTAGGCCTTGCTATCAGTTCTTCTGTGAGATCTAAGGCTTATCACACAGTTCCTCTGCTAACCCTCAGGCTTACTACTCAAGTACTTTCCAAATCTTGAGTAAGTGGTATATCAAATACTAAATATCTGTAGGCAATCCCCAGATATCCCCTCGATGCCTGTGAAAGTGTACGTATTTAAACGCGCATCCAAAACATACCTTGGTGATTCTCAGTACTAAGCACTGCCCTCAGTGTCTAACCCACCACTTGGAAAACCCACCTGCCATTACACTGCACCCCTTAAGATGCTTGTCATCTTGGGATGGCTGCCTTTCGGTGGGAACAGCAGCAACAGCAGCTGGACGTGAGGTAAGAAAGATGTTTAGAAAAAGTTCTCTTAAAGCTGTTCTGAGCTGCAGGAAATCCTAGAATTAATAAGGGAATCTAGATGTTTTACAGAAATGTTATCTTAAGGCAGAATTTATTTCAGTTACCTAAAGGGATTCTGCCTCGTGGCTCAGGGATAAAAAAACATTAAAAAATACAGTCCTTGGCTTGTCAACTGTCCTTCGGACACATATCTTGAAACAGACTGTACAAAATCAAGGGTTGTGTAACCTAAAATACACCAGCAATGCCGACTGCATGTCCAAAATAAAACAGTAGTTTACATATCCTCATTGATCAGTAAGCAAGACTTTTTTTCCCCTTCATACTAAATAGGCTACAAGAGCAGCAGTTAATAGCAGGGGAGGAAAACTGCATCATTCATGGCACAAATAGAAGGTTCAGTTCACATTAAAAGGAGACTTGCCTCTGTCTTCTAAAGAGAGCAGGTTGTCAGTGGTATTTGACATGCGTGGATGAAGCACAGAAAATAACAGCAGCACAGCTGCCAAACAATTCAAATTACAGCCCAGAGCAGTGTGTCAGAAGTGGTCACCCTGTGCACGGTGCAGTACCTGATGCTGCTTCCGAGGGGGAAAATTGGATCACTGGCACTCACTGCAAATCCTGCAAGTGGTGTCATGTCAGGAAGCCAAAGCACAGGATCACCAAACTATGTAGGAAAAAGATCCATCATCTTTGTGGTGCCCATGACAAAGCTGCGGACATGCCATTCAACTGGGAGAAAGAACACTCTTCTATCCATTCTAGCAATTTCTTAATGCTTCCCGAGGCAGCAAGAGGCAGTTCATGGAAGAGCACTGCCTGTGTTGAGCCACGCTGTTCTTCAATGAAAGCACATGTAACAAAAGATTGATGAGAATAATGACAATAATAATCTGAAGCTTCTGACGTATACAATGAAAAAAAAAAAGTAAGGTGCCTTCCTTAGAGTTTGGAATTTTTATTGTCTTGATCCACTTGATAAAGATCATACAACATCCTGTTTGCACAGGCTTTAGTCAGCAGGGAGGGATGACAAGGCCACCTCAGCACTCCTGCTTTCATCCGTCACCTGACGGAAGTGCATGGAAAAGGCACTGGAAGTCATTTGCTGCTGGTGAAAAGGCAGCACATGAGTCTCTTTCCAATGGCCTCCAAATGGTCTTTGCTGAGTGAGGACATGGGAGGAGCAGAGCTCTCTGATCCTCCTTAGCTGCTGTCCGGCCACACAGGCAGCCTGCTCGCTGTGTATTCCGATGGTGTATTTATACTCCAGCTGCCCTAAAAGCACTAACACATCACTGTTATGTACAAAACGCTGCAGCAGGTCCTAAACCACAGCAGAGTCAGAGGAAGGAGCTGATCCAAGTCACCCAGGCTCTGCAGCATTGCTCAGCCCTGTGATGCCCAACAATTTTGCTCTGCGAGACCCACAGTTCCCACAGTTAATTCACGATCACCATTCTTGACACTGAGAGACAAATAAAATGCAGCATTGGGAAAGCCATAAAAGCTGGCCAAGGGCTTCTCCCTTTTTATTTTCTTAAGAAACATGAGTGTTTCTGTGGGTGTAAGGTAAAAGAGATGCTATTTCCCTGGTACATGTAAAAACGCGTTACCAAACACAGCTTTCACCAGTGTTTCTGTTGCATCTTCTGTGTATCATCAGAGCACAGAAGGTTAGGCCTTCTACTACACATAAGACACGATCAGAGCATAAAGGGAAGTTACGGGAACATTCAGTCTTACTAAATTCTGCTGCCTGAACTGCCGATTTAATTGCCTGAGTCACACTTTGTTTTTATATATAAAGACAGAAAAGTGGTCATTTTGCATTTCTACTGTAAAAACAAAAACCCCAAAACCAACCAACCAAAAAATCATCTCTTCTTCATTGCTTCTTTCAGTTTCCTGTTACTTTTATCACTGTTTCCATCCTATGATGTATTTTGCTGACTACACAAACAGTGAATACTGTCACGTATTAGTGTGCAGCACAAAGTAACATTAGCTCTATAATAGTGACCACTTGGATAGAAAACACTGTCAAGTTCTTCATGTTCTCTGCCATCTCCTTTTCTGATATTTCAGCACAGTAGAAAATGATGAACCAGTGCTAATGTTTAGTTACACAAGAGTGGAAGCTGCTTGTCAACTTTTCCCAGTTCTGGATTGTGAAAAGCTCAAGTGTGTGCACCGGGACTCTATTATGAACTCTTGCTTCCAGTTACTGCAGTCAAATCACAAAGTTTTAATTACCCCTCATCAGCCAGTATTTATTCCTTCAAAAACTTCCAGGTTATTTCTCCAGGAGTCATGTGAAGGCATTTTAGTACATAAATGTAGTTTCCCCCTCTAATTCCTATTACTTAATTTGTGATCCAAAGTTTCCATCCTCGTCCCTGTATAGATTTTGATATGTGAGTCATATTCCTATTTAATTTGCAGGTCTGCTGTTATGTTCTACCACTGATGAACCTAAAAGTTTGCTGCTTCCTCTGCTTAGGTAGAGATAAGTTCAGTCACTTCTCATCAAAGGTCTTCTCATGCTGTGTCATCCCTAATTCAGGCATTCCCCCTTGCACTGCAGTCTGCTATTTCTCCCTTACATTAATCACCAAAACACTGTGATCAACATCTTTGCAGTTCCCCTCAGAACACATTTCCAAGCCCTGTGAGCACTACTGTACATTTGCCTTCCATGTGAGCTGTACTGCTCAGCACTTCTCCAGCACCTTTCCTCTCACATTTCCTGCTCTGAGACACCTGAAACCTATCACAAAACAATTCTCAAAGACAAATCCATCAAGTGTCTAAATGTGATTTCATATTTTGCAAAACAGTCCTTTCCCCAAAAAGGGAAATGATTCAATGGTTTCAAAAGTATTATCAGAGCAAATTTCAACTGTGTAACATTTAAAGGAAAGTCCATTAGTCCATATTTTACCAAGTAGTCTTTTTTAAAACTATGTAATGTCACACTTCATTTTGTAAAAACCCTCTTATTACTAAGAATAATAAGATCCATGAGCAACACTCTCTCCTTTGTTTCAGTGACTGCCAAGTGATGTCACAAATTCATTGTGTGTGTGAAAGAATTTGACAGGTTGAGTCGGTCAGTTAAAAATGAGATTGTTTATATTTCAGTATATTAGTTAGTAATCACCATTTCTGGGGAAAATCTCCAACCCAACAGAATAGCAAGTTGATGGGTTTGTTAAAAATTAGTGGCTTTTTGATGTGTATTCAGGTAAGGCAGATTGATAATCCTGTGCAGCCCATGAAAACCATCTGAAAACATAAATACAGGAAAGTTGTGGAGGAACCCTTTTAGATGCCGAAATGCTTTTCTTGTAGAAGGTTGGTTTTGTTCATCAGAAACTTCTTATTCTGTTAATGTAACTTTCTAGTAACATTGACTCGATCATTTGCCTCATTCCATGCATTTACTGGAATGTTTTCTAGTTTATCTTTACCCTGTAACTTAGTTTTTATTACATATGTTTGATTCAATGTTACTTTATCACCTCCTCCCTTCTGCTTTTTTTTTGGCTTCTACCACATGTTGCACCTTGTAAGAAGCCTGTAAGAGGCTGCCCAGGGCAGTGGTGGAATCCCCATCCCTGGTAGTGCCCCAAAGGTGTGTGGATGTGGCACCTGGGGACACAGTTTAGGGGTGAACACGGTGGTGCTGGTTAATGGTTGGACTGGATAATCTTAGAAGTCCTTTCCAACCTTAACAATTCTGTGATTCTAAATGTGGAGTGTGAGGGCTCTAAACCAGAAACTGCTGTTTTCTGTGTTGGAAACTGAACCCACTATTCTGATTTGTCCTTTACTTTGCAAAGATATTAACTGACAAGGATTAGGAATTAGAATAGCAGAATACAACTTGTGAGTGTGTTTGTGATCTCTGCAGACCGCATCAACACCTTAGTCAATAACTATGTTTGTTTAATGACTGTAGTAAGTACAACACTAAGAACTGCCATATGAGGTCAGACTAAAGGTCTACTTAGCTCAATGTGTTGTATATTCTAATAGAAATTAGTGCTGGATGCTTAGAAAACAACATCTGTAGAGGAAGTGCTGCCCTTGCTCTGCTCTCCCAGCTTCTGGTGATTAGCAGTTTAAAGACTGGCTTGTGCCGAAAGGTGTAAAGGGATCAATCCTCCAAGACACTGTTTTACCATTCTTTGAAACCATTTACCGTTGTTCTGATTTCCACAACATCCTATGGCAATGAGTTCCAAGATTTAAATACTGTGAAGTTCTCCCTTTGTCTCCATCACTTGCCTAATTATTTCCTTTGCTGCATTTTCTTGTGCAATGAGAAACAGCATTCATTTCTGACTTAACTAAACACCCCCCATCTTTTCCATACCATTCATATCCTCCTCAGTCACTTCTTTTGCCATCCAGAAAGCTGCCATGAGGTACCTTCACTGACAGCCACTCATTTCCATATAACATCCCTCTCCCTGCAGTTGCTGCAGTACTGCAGAGGTGGAAGCACAGTATTCCCCAGGGACATGAGGATGACCATCTTCTCTTTCATTCTCAAATGCTTTCCTAATAACATATAACGTTCAGTTGGCCTGAGGTTCTGCTCTGATAAGCAGCATTCTGGTCCCATGCCCCAGACACCCATTAGGAGCAGGAGCACCTTTTCTGGTTGAGTTTGCTGGGAAGGGAGTGTGGTCACTGCTCCCCAGGACAATGCTCTGCTCCAAACAGACTTGTGGTACCTGGGGATCACAGGGAGACTCACTTCAAAAGCATGCACCTCATCCAAATTAATGTGGACACACCACCAGAAACTTTCCCCAATGATTCCAAGATTTCTCCAGAATAGTAATAGCTTCTTCAGGGCTCATTTTTATGCATGTATAGTCAGGATTATTTTTCCTTTGATCATTTAGAAACACTGAATTTCAGCTGCTCTCGTCCAACTCTTCACTGTCAATGTTTGTATTGACAATAATAATAATAATCGATCAAGTATCAAGTAATTGTGATTATTTTCAAATAATTGATGATTCTGTTGTACAACACAAGTCCCAAAACTGATGTTTGGAAACTTCATATGTAGACACCCTCTCTGTGAACCAGGTGGCTAACTCTTCTGGACCACACCTTGCTGTCAGTCCCAGCTGCTCCTGTGGGGTCTTACAACAAGGTTTTTTGAAAAACCACATCAGCCAGAGCCATTCTTATGTAAATATTAATGGAGAGTTCTGAGAGATGTGCCTTCCCTCTAAAAATGTTAACTCTTATCCAAACCGCTTGATACATGTTCACATGTATCTGCTGATTCTACGTATTTTGACAAGTGCTACTAATTTGCAGTGGAGCTCAGGCAGTGCTGTGCAGTCCCTTGTACCCCGTCTCAATCCACGGGGTGATGAGCACATTTAGGTGATTTACTTTGCTGTAAGATGATTTCACAACCCCCCCACGGAATCTAAACAAATGCAGTGAAGAGCCTTATGGAAGGAAATATCCTCATTGTTCCTGTTTTGCTCCTCTTAAGGAATGGGCTGCAAATTTGGGGGATAATCTGTGAGAAATCTAGCAAAGCCCAAGTGGGGCAACAGCTGTTTTCGAAGAGAAGTGCCTTTCTGACAGGTGTTTTTAATGCTGGTTTCGTTTCAGTGTTTTGTTGTAGTCTACTGCTCATATTGCCCCCCTTTACCATTTTGTGAGAGTCAACCTATTTCCTCTTCCTTGGTGAGCCACCAGAGGAATCATTCTTTCCTACACAGGTCAACCATATCAACTTCTTGTGAAAGTTTTTAGACACCTAATAGATTTGCAACTATATTTTATATCAGAACTCATAAGGAGATAATATTGAAAGAGTATTGTAATTTATGTTTTCTCTGTGTAAATACAAGAAAATAGACTGAAGTATATTTCCCTTCAGCTTTGCAATATTACCAATGCAAAGTTTTGAAAATAAACAAATAATGTGATATAATTATTCAAGAGGCCAAAATGATGAATTTCCTTTTGTCAAAATGAGAATATTTGTATTTACATGAATATAAAGAAAGCCAGGAATCACATACCCCACTATTAGTAGCCCTACATCACAAACCTTTCACTTTAATTATATTGTTCTAACAGTTTGAATGCATGGACCAGTTAACTATTTAATTTTTTTTTTTTGCCAGAGTCTGGATGCCAGTGCCATAAAATGTGCTGCAGAAAGTGTCTGAAAAATATATAGATAAGAAGGAACAACAAAAAGGGATTGCACTGATAAAATGTACAGAGCCAAGAAACTGTAATACTGCTAAAAGTCAAATGAATGGACAAAGAAATGCTATTTACAACATAGCTGGCCACCACAATTACTCCATTGATTTAAAAAAAATAATTAGCCCATTTCTTTCAATATTAGACCACATTTAAATTCTGCCATTATTTGAAATGACTCTCTCTAAATATTTTAACTCTCACAAGCAATTACTAAAGAATGAGTTTGTTGTGGGGTTTTAATTTTGAATCAAGTACCAACCCAAAGTAAAGCATTGTATTTGTCATTCAGAAAGTATTACCAAAAAAATGATGTCATTTTAACCTTTGAATAGTTCTCAGCACTGAAGCTGGACACTGAAGGAAAGCATGTTTGGTTTAGTGGCTTTGGTGGTGTCTTCCCTGCAAATGGTCAAGATTTCAGGAGTGACAGGCTGTATTTTCAGTGTCCTTCCCAAGCAGGAGTACACTTATGCCATGTGCTTTGAAGTAAACTACACTTGATCCAGATAAAACATTTCATCAAGATTGTAACAAGAAATCAATTGGTTTGCAGTGTCCCAAAATATGCCCAGCAGTTTAGGATGCAATGAGGAAGTTGGGCTCGTGGTAACAGAGTGACGCTGTAGGTAAACAAGACAGTCATTATGTGCATTGTAATGTTCCATATGTGACTCGGCACTGGAATTTCTTAGTAAGATAATGAATATTGCCAGAGTTACCCAGTTATGCTTTTGAACCTCACTCAGGATCTTTCATTTAGAGAACTCCAGGACCTGAGCACGAGGACCTCAGGTTAACTCTTTGTTACTGGCTTTGCAGCTCAATTTATACCTCACTTGTCCAGATGATTGCCCAGTTTAGCACTGAAGAACGTGGCCTGCACTGCAAATCACACCTAATTGGGAACAGAGTCCTGAAAACTTCCATCAGGCAGCAAAGTCTCTAGACTTACACTAACTGAGGGTGATGCTGCTCGGAAGATGCCTCATTTTGAGGAAAGTTGTCTTCTAAATACTGATTTTGAGAACAGATCAATTACAATGTAGAGATAAATAGCTGACTCATCAAAAGAGTTGTTTGTAAAGCTTTTCAACTACAAAAAATAAGGTGTTATTATTTACAGCTGCTTAGAGCTGGTGAGCCCCAGGCCAGTATTACTGAAATCAGCACTGCACCCCCAGCTTGCCAAAGTACAGGAGGAGTAGGTGCTTAACTGTTCTGTATTCCCCAGATCCTACTTCAAGCCACTGTTCTCTGCTTGGGAAATTGGTCTTTTTCCTTCACCACAGAACAGTTATATCAGTAAAGAGGTTGATTTGAGAAATATTAATAATGCTTACTTAAATACACCATCTTCTTGCAAGACAACTCTGTCTTAGAAAATACACATTTGAAATAATAAAAAAATAGATTTCTGCTTTTCAATTCAATTAGCAGGTTTAAGTCTGTGTCTCTGCTAAGAAGCGACTCCATGGGAAGAGATGCAAGATGGAAAGCCACAATGCTTAAAAACTGGCAATTCCTCACGTTGGTTTTCTAAACCCTGCATCTGCAAACCAAACCTCGCATCCAAAAGCTCAACCCTGTTCTCTGCCATTTGCATGTCTGCACATGTCATGAGGATTCAGCAGCCCAAACAGTGCCATTATTACCTTCAGGTTTTGACTTTGCTGATACCTGAGTGCAGGTATAAATGGAGATGTTGCAATTATCTGGAAGTACATTATCTTTCTGGTGGATCACGTGAGCTGAAATAAACTGCAGCTCATTCTCACACTGCAGCATAAACAGACTAAGGTTGGATTGAAACCTGTCACTGTGGTGGCCAAGCTCCTGTCCATGGGTGTTGTATCATTTCAGCGAGAGGATACCATTTTTTAAATTGTCACTTTTTCACTTTAATGCAGAAACTACTGAGTTCTAAAGACTGGGTTTATTATTGTGATCCAGAAACACAGCCCCCTTCAGAGATTTAGCTATAATCTATTGATCACCTAGCAAAGGTGGTGTAACAAAATCTGACACAATGGCAAAATACAACTTTAGATTTCAACATCATCCCTGAAAGTCTAATTGTGTTTGTTGTATGTAACCCCCAAAATATTAAATAAAAAAAGCATTGAACTCAGCTTCAAGAGCATCTCTGTGACACTGATAACTGATTCACATATTCGTCAGTAAAGGGTGCTTTTATTGCAGTTAACAGGATGCTCTGGGCTAGGAAAAGTAAAGCTGGGTGCACTGTGCATATGGAATTTTCCCCCCTCTAAAGCCGTCTCATGGACTCGCATTAGCAGAGTCTCTGTGAGACAACTGTCTGGGTTCAGATAATGTGACAACTAAATTGGACATGAAAAATACAAAATGTTATTTCAAGTTACTGACAACTTTAACATGAATCAACAAACTTGGTATTTAAGAGTAAATACATTTCCCTCTGTGTTTGTTACCAAATGAATGCGGATTTCCTATCAATGCATCCAAAGTGGATGTGAATCACAAGGCGAACCAGGGCTGCCTTGCTGAAGGCCACTGTGAATATCCTTTTGTCAGTCCTTTATTTTCAGATTATTATTTCTAAAGAACATGCACTATAGGTCTTTAATATTTAACAGGTCACCTCTTATGAGGAAAAGCAAGAAAAAAAAAAGGGAATATTCCATGACACTTTCACCCACTCATAAAGGCTTGAAGTCATAAGCACATGGAAGTCAAGCAAAGCCAAACTAGTATTTCAGAGAGCCTGAGAATTACACTAAAGCATACACAGCATTCCTTACTGTTAAAGGCAAAAAATGTACTTCAAAAACGTCAAAACTAACACCTACATTCTCCCATATAATGGAATATCTTGCTTTTGCTGTGAAGTGTCTTGGTTCTAATACACAGGTCTAGAACTGACTACCAGTAAACACAGAACTCCCAGTGGGTGTTCTTTTGCTTCTACAATAAATCGGCACCTGTTTCACAGTCCTAACCCCAATGTAACATGAGGTATTTCAAATGATTAGATGCCATTTCTAAATAGAAAAAGGCACCTAGTTAACCAACACTGAGGTTATTTTGTCTGTGATCTTATTTTGCTTCAATATAAAGGCAGTAATTGAATTTATCTCTAAGTTTAAAAGGTTGAAAAGCCTTTTAAAATAACATGACAGTAGAAAATGAATTAACTGACAGGATAAATATGCACATCTATATCCCAGACTTAAAAACTTAGAAAAGTTTCTTGAGTGTCACCAAAATAAGAGAAGTTTGTATAGGTAATATACACATTGTGCTCCTTCATGTGCCTTATCATGTCTCCTAGATCATGATTGGCTTTAACAAAAATAATTTTGCAGCCAGCATTAAATACTCCAAATTGCAGAGTTAATTATTGTCTTACTTGCTGAAGTTCAGTAAGAATCCTTGAAAGACTCAGATACTACGATGGAGTCAAAGGAGAATCAGGAGAGCAGTATATCTTTGGAATGTCACCGTAAGTCCCAAATTATTTATTTACACCCACAGCCCCAAATAATCTAAGCTAAAATCCTGAAACTCTTTACTGGCCATCCTGTGATTCACATAATGTTTTACTAGTTCAGGAGGGCAGAAAAGAATGATGTGTCCAAGCGAGAACTTGGACTGCTCTGAAGGCATAAAGTGCTTCATCTCATGTGCAAACTGGTGTGGGACATCCCAGCTCTAAGAGCTTCTTTCTAATGAGTCCCCTTGATGCAGTTGGTTTTCTGGGAAGGGAAGACGCACAGGCAAAGCTGAGTCGTTTTTTAAACAAAGCCAGTACCAATTGCTGCCTATCAGACGTAGAAACTCTTCAGCTTTCTAGGCATTTCTTCTGACCTCTGTCATGGAGAACTCCACAGTGAAGACGCAAAATGCAGACAGACTGACAACCAAAGCCCTGCATGTACTTTTTCCCACATGTCCGACATGTAGATGAAGATTTTACACCGTGACCAGTTGAGAAGGTCATATTCCAAACACCTCACACAGCAAGGAACGAACAGCCACCCTTCTTCCACATACCTGTTCTGGTGGAGACAATTCTTCCACATTGTACAATGATAAGCAAAAGCAGTTCCAGTGGAGTAACAAAGAAAGGAAGTGATTCAGAGGCTTTGAACCACAATACCAACAATTCATATTCATCCTGGCAAATGCCTGCAAAGGGACTGGGCCAACACCGAGTGAAGACTGGGCTGTAGGTCTGCTCTTTCACAGGACACCAGCACAGTGGGGTACTGCTCGAGCGACCTCGCTCAGATGCCACACAGAGGTAGTCGATGCACAGCCCACATCCAGCTGCCAAACGTCACCGTCTTATGACACAAAGATCATAAACAGTAGAATTTTTTAATGACGAGTCAGAGCTAGAACAGCATGGCTACCATTAGCCTAAGACATACTAGCTTCACTTCTGTCTAGAACTAATCCAAACACCTGAAGAAAACTCAGACAACACCAGGCAAAGATCCTCCACGCGTCCCAGAAACTACTAACACTAAAATTGTACCACTAACTTTTTTGGGTCAAAGTTGTTCTTCACAGAACTCCCACTGGCTATTCCAGAGTCACAACAGCAATACAGCTGACATGCAATATCCGTAAAATTACAAAGTGAAATGACAGATAATGCAAAATGGGGTGAAAAATGCCAATGGTACTGTTCAGATCACCATGTACTTCCAATAATTTAACACCGTGGAGGACGGCTTAAGTGCTGTTCCCTTCAGAGGAGGTCTGTGTCACACAGAGCAAAACACAGTGCTAACAGAGCAATGTCATCCCTTAACTATGACCTCTGTTAAAGACTTTGAAAGACAATGACCAAGTAAAAACTGTCTACGTGAAACCTGTCAGATCCTCCACTTCTTGCTCTTGCGACCCGACCGCTGATCATCAAGATCATCAAACAGAGAGTAAGTCCAGCCATGTCCAACCAACCACAGCAGCAGTTCCACACCCAAGCACACCCTGATGCTTGAGCAGTGCCTATCATCGGCACACAGCGCCAATGGGAAGGTGATGGTTTCTGTCCTGGCCCTCAAACTGTGCACTCCAGAGAACCACAGCACAAACGGCCATTTCACCAGTTAACACGAGCCTGACGAGGTGCTCCAGACTAAGAAGAGTAGGACATCCAGTCACGTTAGGGGTTTTTGGATGCTAGACTTCCACCCTGCTTCCACTCACTGGAACCGGATATTTCAAACAACCGGGTCCAGCCCGTCTTATTTTTAATTTCAGCTTTTTTCCTTCTTCTTCTTCTTCTTCGTCCCTGGCATGACAAGAGTGGCTAGACCCGTTCTCAGTTGGGCCACTAGAACCGGGTGCGGGCGGTCAAAATTCGGCTGTGCCCGCCGGGTGCTTCTCCCCTCCGTGCCCCGGCCCGGCGGCCGGGCGGGCGGTCCCCGATGCCGCCCCGGCCGTGGGGCTGCGGGGCC